>WNWK01045350.1:0-14762 GCA_009830355.1 Cherax destructor
ACACTCCACACATAAACACTCACACACATAAACACACACACATAAACACACACATAAACACTCACACACATAAACACTCACACACATAAACACTCACACAATAAACACTCACACACATAAACACTCACACACATAAACACCACACACATAAACACTCACACACATAAACACTCACACACATAAACACTCACACACATAAACACTCACACACATAAACACTCACACATAAACACTCCAAACACACACATAAACACTCACACACATAAACACTCACACACATAAACACACACACATAAACACTCACACACATAAACACTCACACACATAAACACTCACACACATAAACACTCACACACATAAACACTCACACACATAAACACTCACACACATAAACACTCACACACATAAACACTCACACACATAAACACTCACACACATAAACACACACACACAAACACACACACACAAACACCCACATACATAAACACACACACATAAACACTCACACACATAAACACTCACACACATAAACACTCACACACATAAACACTCACACACATAAACACTCACACACATAAACACTCACACACATAAACACTCACACACATAAACACTCACACACATAAACACTCTCACACATAAACACGCACACACATAAACACTCACACACATAAACACTCTCACACATAAACACTCTCACACATAAACACGCACACACATAAACACTCACACACATAAACACGCACACACATAAACACTCACACACACACATACACATCGAGAGAGTAGACAGTAGAAAGAAAAAAAATGCCTCCATTTCCCCACTCCTCCCCAGTCCTACCCCACTCCTCCCCAGTCCTACCCCACTCCTACCCAGTCCTACCCCACTCCTCCCCAGTCCTAACCTACTCCTCCCCAGGCTTACCCCACTCCTCCCCAGTCCTACCCCACTCCTCACCAGTCCTACCCCACTCTTCCCCAATTCTTCCCCACTCTTTCCCAATCCTTCCCCGCTCCTCCCAAACTCTCCCCAATTCTCCACCACACCTCCCGCAATACCTAACTCACACAACATACTTAAATAACTCTCCCCTCCCCTCTCTTCCCTCCATTTCCTATTCTCGTCCA
Source organism: Cherax destructor (assembly GCA_009830355.1). NCBI lineage: Eukaryota > Metazoa > Arthropoda > Malacostraca > Decapoda > Parastacidae > Cherax > Cherax destructor. Next base: position 1,129 of record WNWK01045350.1, read on the forward strand.
GTACCCCTACCAGAACTCACTCCCCATTCCCCTCTCCTCTTTCCTACACCCTTCCAACCACACTTCTCTGTCTATCCCCACCTGTTTCCCCTCCCACTTGCTCCTATAAATAAGTATATTTAGGTACAGATACACGTAAGTACACTTATATAAATTTAGGTAACAACAGTTGTAAACAGTAACATGTAATTTACCAACCAGGATAACCCCCCAAAAACGTCCAAAAAGTTAGACATATTTCCACTGGGGTCACTGTTAATGTCTTATTGTTTGAAGCTTAGCTATAAGACAGTAGAAATCAGTCATGATTATAACCTTAACAGTTAAAACAGCTAAGTAACTCAACTGTGTAAAAATCAGTTACAATAAGAGGAGATATACTAGGAATAAGGTAAAGTTAATTATTTACTTTATCATTAAAGAGAGAATCAGCTTTCAATAACAGGCGCAAGAAATTACTCTGTGCCTCAGTAGATAGACACCGTGCCTCAGTAGGTAGACACTATGCCTCAGTAGGTAGACACTGTGCCTCAGTAGGTAGACACTGTGCCTCAGTAGGTAGACACTGTGCCTCAGTAGGTAGACACTATGCCTCAGTAGGTAGACACTATGCCTCAGTAGGTAGACACTGTGCCTCAGTAGGTAGACACTGTGCCTCAGTAGGTAGACACTGTGCCTCAGTAGGTAGACACTGTGCCTCAGTAGGTAGACACTGTGCCTCAGTAGGTGACACTATGCCTCAGTAGGTAGACACTATGCCTCAGTAGGAGACACTATGCCTCAGTAGGTGACACTGTGCCTCAGTAGGAGACACTGTGCCTCAGTAGGTAGACACTGTGCCTCAGTAGGTAGACACTGTGCCTCAGTAGGCAGACACTGTGCCTCAGTAGGTAGACACTGTGCCTCATTAGGTATACACTGTGCCTCAGTAGGTAGACACTGTGCCTCAGTAGGTAGACATTGTGCCTCAGTAGGTAGACACTATGCCTCAGTAGGTAGACACTATGCCTCAGTAGGTAGACACTGTGCCTCAGTAGGTAGACACTGTGCCTCAGTAGGTAGACACTGTGCCTCAGTAGGTAGACACTGTGCCTCAGTAGGCAGACACTGTGCCTCAGTAGGTAGACACTGTGCCTCAGTAGGTAGACACTGTGCCTCAGTAGGTAGACACTATGCCTCAGTAGGTAGACACTATGCCTCAGTAGGTAGACACTATGCCTCAGTAGGTAGACACTGTGCCTCAGTAGGTAGACACTGTGCCTCAGTAGGTAGACACTGTGCCTCAGTAGGTAGACACTGTGCCTCAATAGGTAGACACTGTGCCTCAGTAGGTAGACACTGTGCCTCAGTAGGTAGACACTGTGCCTCAGTAGGTAGACACTGTGCCTCAGTAGGCAGACATTGTGCCTCAGTAGGTAGACACTGTGCCTCAGTAGGTAGACACTGTGCCTCAGTAGGTAGACACTGTGCCTCAGTATGTAGACATTGTGCCTCAGTAGGTAGACATTGTGCCTGTCTGAAGAGGAACTTAATTAAACATGGCATTCGCTTTTTTTTTAGTACATTGTTCACTATCAGTCCTGGCCACCATCCTCCCTCTCACTAACCATCCTTCTCCATTTCTAACCTCATCTCCCCATCTTTCCCCACTGGCTACTCTCCACCACATTGGGGAGTGGTCACCATCACTTAGTCCTTCCCTCACCTCAGCATCTTTTACCTACCAGTACTTCCAACATGACTGTTAAACATCTGCTACCCTCACCGTCATCTCTCAGGATAGCCTGTCCTGTCCACAGGTACACGGTACAACACCTAGCTCTGCTAGGTGCATGATTCTTGTAGGATTGTATGGACCCGTGGGTTAGAGCGTCATGGAATTTTCGCTCACCATGAGGCATTCTAAAACAACATGGGTTCGAATCCTTGGCTAGTCGCAGTGTTGTTATTTATTAAATACCACTTGTTCTTAATTACAATAATATAAAATACTGCTCGTGGAGGCTAGTACACCAAACGGGGAGGAAGATGAAACACACCATCGAATGTCCTCGGATCACGGTTCAGCACCTAGGTCTGCTGGGTGTGTGATTCTTGTAGGATTGTATGTTCCCATGGGTTAGAGTGTTATGGAATTTTCGCTCACCATGAGGCATGCTAAAACAACATGGGTTCGAATCCTTGGCTAGTCGCAGTTTTGTCGTTGATTAAATAGATTGGATGGAGAGAAAGTATGGAGGAGGTGAATGTATTCAGATATTTAAAGTGGAAGTGTCAGCAGATGGTTCTGTGAAAGATGAGATGAATCATTGAATTGACGAGGGGAAAAAGTGAGTAGTACACTGAGGAGTCTGTGGAGACAAAGAACTTTGTCAATGGAAGCAAAGAGAGGAATGTATGAGAGTATAGTTATACCAATGCTTTTATATTGGTGTGCCGGTTTCATAAATGTTACCTTGCTTACACTCCAACAGCACGTCAAGTCCTAAAAAACATTTATCTCCATTCGCTTCTATCTAACACGCTCATGCACGCTTGTTGGAAGTCCCATCCCCCCGCACACAAAACCTCCTTTAAACCCTACCTCCAACCTTTCCTAGGTCGACCCCTACCCAGCCAACCATCCACTACAGATTTATACACTCTCGAAGTCATTATATTTTGTTCCATCCTCTCTACATGTCCAAACCATCTCAATAACCCCTTCTCAGCCCTCTGGATAATATGTTTGGTAATCCCACACCTCCTCCTAATCTCCAAACAACGGATTCTCTGCATTATATTCACACCACACATTGCCCTCAGACATGACATCTCCACTGCCTCCAGCCTTCTCCTTGTTGCAACATTCACAACCCATGCCTCACACCCATACAAGAGTGTTGGTATAACTATACTCTCATACATTCCCCTCTTTGCTTTCGTGGATAAAGTTCTTTGTCTCCACAGAATCCTCAGTACACCACTCACCTTTTTCCCCTCGTCAATTCTATGATTCACCTCATCCTTCATATACTCATCTGCTGGCACATCCACTCCCAAATATGTGAACACATTCACCTCCTCCATACTCTCTCCCTCCAATCTAATATCCAATCTTCCGTTACCTATTTTTTTTGTTATCCTCATCACCTTACTCTCTCCTATATTCACATTTAATTTCCTTTTTTTACATCCCCTATCAAACTCATCAACCAATCTCCGCAACTTCTCTTGAGAATCTCTCAAAAGCACAGCGTCATCAGCAAAGAGCAACTGTGACAACTCCCACTTTGTGTTAGATTTTTTATCTTTTAACTCCACACCTCTTGTCAACACCCGAGCATTTACTTCTCTTACAACTCCATCTATAAATATATTGAACAACCACGGTGACATCACACATCCCTGTCTAAGGCCTACTTTTACTGGGAAATAATCTCCCTCTCGCCTACATACTCTAACCTGAGCCTCACTATCCTCGTAAAAACTTTTCACCGCTTTCAATAACCTACGTCCTATTCCATACATTTGCAACATCTGCCACATTGCCCCCTATCCACCCTATCATATGCCTTTTCCAAATCCATAATTGCCACAAAAAACCTCTTTACCCTTATCTAAATACTGTTCACCTATATGTTTCACTGTAAACACTTGGTCTACACACCCCCTACCCTTCCTAAAGCCTCCTTGTTCATCTGCTAACCTGCTCTCCGTGTTACTCTTAGATACATGTATATATATAAATATATATATATATATATATATATATATATATATATATATATATATATATATATATATATATATATATATATATATATATATATATATATATATATATAAAATATATATATATATATATATATATAATAATATATATATATATATATATATATATATATATATATATATATATATATATATATATATAATATAATATATATATATATATATATATATATATATATATATATATATATATATATATATATATACTAGAATTCAGCAAGAACATGCGAAATATTCACAAACACTGATCTCTGGCCGACGGAGACTCGAACATACGAACTTTGTGACAAGGTATGCAGTGCTTTGTCGACCGTACCACACTGAACCAATACCTTGGCGTCCAGCGTGAGCTGGACGCCAAGGTAAAGAAGGTGAGAAACACGATAGAATTCAAGGAAGAATTGTAGAAAAATACGAAAGTGGCGAACATGTGGTTGAGCTCGCCAGGATGTATGGGAGGTCCAAATCAACGATCAGTTCCATCCAGGCGAAGAAAAAAAAATCAAGGAAGCTGATGTTCTGAAAGGGGTAAATGTGCTAACGAAACAGAGATCGCAAACAATCGAAGATGTTGAGAAGTTGTTGTTGTTGTTGTGGATCAACCAAAAACAGTTAGCGGGGGATAGTGTTGTAGAGGCAATAATTTGCAAAAAGGCAAGGCAGTTGCATGCGGATCTCGTAAAGAAAATGCCTGGAACGAGTGCTGTTGTTAGTGAATTTAAGGCCAGCAAAGGCTGGTTTGACAGATTCTAGAAGCGAAGTAGCATACACAGTGTGGTAAGGCATGGCGAGGCAGCAAGTTCGGACAAACTAGGGGTCGAAGAATTCGTTGATGAATTCAAGGGGTACGTAGAGGCTGAAGGATTCCTCCCCCAACAAGTGTTCAATTGTGATGAAACAGGCCTCTTTTGGAAGAAAATGCCAAAGAGGACCTACATCACGAAGGAGGAAAATGCACTGCCAGGACACAAGCCTATGAAGGATAGACTAACTCTTTTGTTCTGTGGTAACGCTAGTGGGGATTTCAAAGTGAAGCCTTTACTGGTGTATCACTCTGAAAATCCCCGAGTGTTCAAGAAAAACAATGTCATCAAGAGTAAATTGTGTGTGATGTGGAAGGCTAACAATAAGGCATGGGTCACGAGGCAAATTTTCATTGAGTGGGTCAATGAAGTGTTTGGCACGAGTGTGAAGAAATACCTCCTGGAAAATAAATTGTCACTCAAGTGCCTCCTGGTAATGGACAATGCTCCTGCTCATCCTCCAGACTTGGAAGGCCAATTTTTGGGGGAGTTTAGTTTCATCACAATGAAGTTCTTGCCCCTTAATACCACTCCTCTCGTCCACCCCATGGACCAGCAGGTTATTTCAAACTTCAAAAAACTCTACACCAAATCCATGTTTCAAAGGTGCTTTGAAGTGACCTCGGACACTGAACTGACCCTAAGAGAGTTCTGGAGGAATCACTTCAATATCCTCAATTGCATAAGCCTTATAGATAAGGCTTGGCAGGGAGTGACTTCGAGGACGATTAACTCTTCTTGGAGAAAACTGTGGCCAGAATGTGGAAGATTTGGTGGACGACCACAGGGAAGAGCTAACCATTGAAGAGCTGCAAGACCTTCATCTGGAACAGCAACAGATCTTAGCTGAGGAAATTGCTTCAGAGGAGGAGAAAGAGAGAGGGGAGAATGTGCCTTCTTCACCGATTAAGGACATTTGTGCAAAGTGGAGTGAGGTCCAAAGTTTTGTGGAGAAATATCACCCTAACAAAGCTGTTGCAAGCCGTGTCTGCAACATGTTCAATGACAATTCCGTGTACCATTTTAGGCAAATCTTTTTGACAGATTTTTTTTGTGTGACAGGGGTCCAGTGACTTTCAAGCTGGTCCTAGTGCCAGTAAAAGACAAAGATAGGAAGTAACCCCAGATAGGGCTTTGATACCTGAAGTCCTTATGGAGGGAGATTCCCCTTCCAAACAATAACCTCTCCTCCCTCTTCCCTCCTCGACGTCTTCCACACGCCAACAAAAGACTTATGTAAAGGTAAAAGTGATGTTAAATGTTCATTTATCCATTTCATTAGTGCTTTATATTTATTTCTCGTTGTTTTGTGTATGTAAAACTATAGTTATTCTCTATAAAATTTACTTTTTGTTAATATTTTTGTGTGTCTGGAACGGATTAATTGGATTTACATTATTTCTTATGGGAAATATTACTTCCGTTTTCGTACAAATCGGTTTTCGGCCGACCTTCTGGAACGGATTAAAGACGAAAACCGGGGTTCCACTGTATATATATATATATATATATAGGTGATATATATATATATATATATATATATATATATATATATATATATATATATATATATATATATATATATATATATATATATATATATATATATATATATATATATATATATATATATATATATATATATATATATATATTTTAGAAAGAACTTAATTTTAGATGAGTTCTTGCTAATTGACCAGTTTTACCTAATCGGCACGACATATATATATATATATATATATATATATATATATATATATATATATATATATATTATAGTGCCGATTAGGTAAAACTGGTCAATTAGCAAGAACTCATCTAAAATAAGTTCTTTCTAAATTTTCTCTTATACGTTTAAAGACATATTTTTTTCATTTATGTTAATGTAAAAATTTATAATTTTGTACCAAGAGAAACTTTGAAAACCTACCTAACCTTATTACAACAAGCGCAATTTAATTTAGCCTAACCCAACTAAATATATTTTAGATACGTTAACATTAATTTAATAATAAACAAACACAATGAAATATATTTTTTTCGTTAGGTTCAGAATGTTTTTTGTGAAATTATTGCATACACAAATTTTCGCTTGTCTTATATGGCAAGAAGAGCGTTGCTATTTAAGCCAAAATCGCAAGTTTTACCTAATCGGCACGACATATATATATATATATATATATATATATATATATATATAATATCATCTTATTAACTATGTGACCATCTATAGACCTCGGAGAAGTGGATAAAAGGCTTCAAGGAAGAATATTTAGATTTCTTTCTGAAGCCATTTGATATTCCACTTCCTACCACCTCATCTTTGAATATGTATAAAATTTATTTCAAGACAAATGACAAGAATACAATAGGCAGTAAAACAACATAGATAACAACTCGTTGTACATGTCAAATACTTCGTCCAGCTCCTGGCAGTGGGCGCTGCCCAGAATGCTGCAGGCATTTCCCTCTGGATCGCAACACTGAGTCTCTGAAAGAGGAAGCTGGTCGCCCTGTGCCCTGTGGTCCTTGGTTTCTATGATATATATATATATATATATATATATATATATATATATATATATATATATATATATATATATATATATATGCAAAAATATCACAGTAAACAGGTGATATCAAAATATGCAAGACAACCACTATGAAAAATAGAGGAATTCCAAGCGTTTTCGTGACTACTCACATTATCAAGGAACATATAGTTCCTTGATAATGTGGGTAGTCAGAAACTCTATCTGGCATATTCTATTTTTTCATAGTGTTTAATTTATATATATATATATATATATATATATATATATATATATATATATATATATATATATATATATATATATATATATATATATATTAATTAACGTGCGATGATGCCATCATCACAGCATTTGTTAGTAAAATTAAGGTTGTGTTATATATATGTTAAGGTTGTGTTCGGCGTAGACTTATGGTGGGTTGTTTTCTTCACTTTCTCTAACAACAACATCGACCCTGGGAAGTTCTCTAACCCAGCTAGACAACTTCATAACTCTAGAAAAGACAAACTATCCTACTATATTAATGTTCATAAATCTTTGCTAACTTTTGACTCCTACCTCTCTGTAATTTTTCATGAATAAAAGCTAGCGGACGTAACTTTACCCCCTCCCCCCCCAAAAAAAAAAAAAAAATCGCTCCCTGTGTCCACTGGGCTGTGAGATAAAGTGCACTTTTCCATCAGTGTTATGTTCTGGGAAGCCATCTGCTGACACATTCTCTCACCCAAGTATATAAAACACGTTCACGTCCTGCAATCTCTATTGTGCAGCAAGCTAGCGACACCTGGTGGCCTCCTCGCTGGGGTATATGATCACATTGCTGCGAGAAGAAGCGTAGACTGATGTTAATGGAGTGTAGTGGTTCACCTTTTGTGGCTGACAACTCTTGTGTTGAGAAGCACCCTGACATTGTAGCTCTCATGGAGACCTAACTGGATGAAATAATAACAAATTCAATATTCCCAGAGGGACCAAGCAGTAAGAACAAAAAAAGAAAATAGAGGAGGAGAAGGAGGAGGAGGAAGAGTGGTAGCACTGATGGTCAGATGTCACTGGGAATTTGAAGAAAGAGAGGAACCTGGAAATAGGTTATTACAGGGACTGTGTCACGGATACTGTCATTCCCAGAGATATTACAGTACCAGGAAGTGGTATGATCTATCATGAAACAAGAGGAATAGCTGTTATAAACAGTCGTAACTCTTTGAGAGTTCTAATGAGACTGGAACTTAGGGAGACCTCCTCTTCCTCCTCACCCTCCTCCTCCTCCTCACCCTCTTCCTCCTCACCCTCCTCCTCCTCACCCTCCTCCTCCTCACCCTCTTCCTGCTGGCTTGGGTTTCACCTTGCTCCTTCCCAGTCTACCCACACCTCTTGAAAATATATGTATGTATGCATGTATAATGGTAAGGAGGAAGGGAGAGAGGAGAGGGGGAGGAGAGAGGAGGGAGGGGAAGGGTGGAGAGAGGAGGGAGGGGATGGGAGGAGATAGGAGGTAGGAAAGGGGAAGAGAGAGGAGGGAGGGAATGGGAGGAGAGAGGAGGTAGGGAAGGGGAGGAGAAAGGAGGTAAGTGAGCAGTGGAGAGAAGAGGTAGGGGAGGAGAGAGGAGGTAGGGAGGAGGAGAGGGGATGGGAGGAGAAAGGAATTGGAGGAAAGAGGAGATGGGGAGGAGAGAGAGAAGGTAGGGAGGAGAGGAGAAAGGAGGTGGGGAAGAGAAGAGAGAGGAGGTAGGGGAGTGGAGGAGAGAGGAGGTAGGGAAGGGAGGAGAGAGAAGGTAGGGTAGGGGAGCGGAGGAGGTAAAGAAGGGAGTGGAGAGGTGGTAGGGGAGGGAGGAGAAAGAAATAAGGAGGGAGAGGTAGGGGAGGGAGTGGTGGTAGGGGAGGGAGAGGTGGTAGGGAGGGAGTGGTGGTAGGGAGGGAGTGGTGGTAGGAGAGGGAGTGGTGGTAGGGAGGGAGAGGTGGTAGGTGAGGAGAGAGGTGGTTGGGGAGGGAGTGGTGGTAGGGAGGGAGAGGTGGTAGGGAGGAAGTGGTGGTAGGGGAGAGGGAGGTGGTAGGGAGGGAGTGGTGGTAGGGGAGGGAGTGGTGGTAGAGGAGGGAGTGGTGGTAGAGGGAGGGGAGGTGGTGGTAGGGAGGGAGAGGTGGTAGGGGAGGGAGTAGTGGTAGAGGAGGGAGAGGTGGTAGGGAGGGAGGGTGGTAGGGGAGAGGAGTGGTGGAAGGGGAGGGAGAGGTGGTAGGGAGGAAGTGGTGGTAGGAGGGAGAGGTGGTTGGGAGTGGAGTGGTGGTAGGGAGGGAAGTGGTGGTAGGGAGGAGAGGAGTGGTGGTAGGGAGGGAGAGGTGGTAGGGAGGGAGTGGTAGGGGAAGGAGAGGTGGTAGGGAAGGGGAGTGGTGGTAGGGGAAATGAGTGGTGGTAGGGGAGGGGAGTGGTGGTAGGGGAGAGGAGTGGTGGTAGGGAGGGGAGAGTGGTAGGGAGGGAGTGGTGGTAGGGGAGGAGAGGTGGTAGGGAGGGAAGTGGTGGTAGGGGAGGGAGTGGTGGTAGGGGAGGGGGTGGTAGGGGAGGGAGAGGTGATAGGGAGGGGAGGGTGGTAGGGAGGGAGTGGTGGTAGGGGAGGAGAGGGAGTGGTGGTAGGGGAGGAGAGGGAGTGGTGGTAGGGGAGGAGAGGGGAGTGGTGGTAGGGGAGGGGAGAGGTGGTAGGGGGGGAGTGGTGGTAGGGGAGGGAGGGTGGTAGGGAGGGAGTGGTGGTAGGGGAGATGAGTGGTGGTAGAGGAGGGAGTGGTGGTAGGGGAGAGGAGTGGTGGTAGGGGAGGGGAGGTGGTAGGGGAGGGAGAGGTGGTAGGGGAGGGAGGGTGAGGGAGGGAGAGTGGTAGGGAGGGGGTGGTAGGGGAGGGAGAGATGGTAGGGAGGGGAGTGGAGGTGGGAGGAATGGTGGTAGGGGAGGGGTGGTGGAGGGGAGGGGGTGGTGGTAGGGGAGGGGATTGGTGGTAGGGGAGGGGAGAGGTGGTGGTTGAGGGGAGTGGTGTTAGGGGAGCACATGTGTACACAACTACACTTACATCATACGTAGCAGCACATGTGTACAAACTACACTTACATCATACTAGCGCACATGTGTCACAATACACTTACATCATACTAGCACAATGTGTACACAACTACACTTACATCATACATAGCAGCACATGTGTACACAACTACACTTACATCATACATAGCAGCACATGTGTACACAACTACACTTACATCATACATAGCAGCACATGTGTACACAACTACACTTATATCATACATAGCAGCACATGTGTACACAACCTGGGATAACACGTCAGAGTGACTTATTATACTATAAAAGAGATAATATCTTATTATTATACTATAAAGGAGATATTCTAGGAATAAGGTAAAATGAGTAATTTATATTTACTTGTGTATTAACTAAAAAAATAAAAAATTATTCTCCTTCCTTTGTGTCGCTTCATTTATTAGGCATCTTTTGGCTCTCTTCATGAACTGGTTCCTTTATTGCTGTACAATAAAAGGTGGAAATAAATGGTATAAAATACCGACACAATGGAAAATAAACACTAAGCAATCAGTATCCTTTGACGTTTGCCCACGCAGTGCTTTATCGAGTCACAGACAGATCTGTCTGTGACTCGATAAAGCCCACTGCGTGGGCGAAACGTTGTCAATAAAGGATCACATTATACTGCTTATGTGTTTATTTTTCCACAATAAAAGGTGTTTGAAGCCTGGCCACTGACTGTGGGAACTACAAAGTTGTGCTCTCTCCCCCTAGTACTGTGACTGCTTTGGTTCCCAGCCTTGACAAAATTGGCAGCAAGATATTATGGACACTGTGATCAATTTTATAAACTTAATTTAACTTCATTTGTTTTACTCTGTCTTCAATATTCAGCATATCCAATTGTTGTAATTCATCCTGGCCTACATGTTCTCTTAGGCCCAGGTCCAGGATGAATCTTACCATTGTGTTCTGGGTGATTTACAGTTTATCTTTCAGTTTTTTTGTCAAGGCAGAGTACCATGAAGAGCAAGCGTAGTCCATATGACATTGTATAAGGGCTAGACATAGGGTCCTGCGAGCCTCAGTAGGTAGACACTGTGCTTGTCTGTAGAGGAACTTCAGTCTGGCATTCGCTTTTTTTACTACACTGTTCCCTATCAATTCTCCTGACATGCATGGGTCAAAGGGGATTCCCAGATATTTTACTGAGGAAACTGAAGTGATGGATTCCCCATTACATCGGACATTAAAATTATTTACCCTTCTCAGTTTATATTTCGTGCCAAAGAGTATGGCTTCTGTTTTCCTGAGGTGTAACGATAGTTTGTTGTCTACTAACCATTTACTGCAGGACTCCAGTTTCAGTGTTATTACATTAGCTATATCTTGTGGGTCTTTACCTGACACTAACAGAGCACTGTCATCCGCATACAGTAGGAGTTTGCACTTGACACTGATGGCCATGTCGTTTACATAACATAGGAATAATAAGGGACCCGGAACACTACCTTGGAGAACTCCACATGCTATCGATAGGAATTCTGATTCTGTTTCGATGATTTTGACAATTCGTGTCCTGTTGCTAAGATAGGACTTAAACCAGTCTACAGAACCTTGCATAATATATTATGGTTGACAGTATCGAAGGCCTTTTGCAAATATAAAGTTACCATTCCTATCAGGTTCCCTATCGACATTTCAGTTCTCATGTAATCCATCAGATTAATTAGGGAGGTGTCGGTTGAGTAAGATCTCCTAAAGCCTGACTGGTAACTATGAAGAATGTTGTTGTCATTAAGGTATCATCCAGGTATCCCGTAGCTCGATCGCTAAGGGATACCTGGAAAACATTATAATAATAATAATAAAAATAGTTTTTATTTAGACATGATACAAAGATGTACTACATAGTTCTAGGTATAAATGGGGTGTACATGCCAAAAGCCCCTAATATGCTGAGCATTGTGGGCATTCTTAAAATTAATTAACAGTAGACTATATGGTAAAAAATTATAGTTGATAATTTACAAAATAAGTATAATTGTATATTTAAGTTGGGAAATTTGAATATAAGTTGAACATAATAATTTATTAATTGCAGCAATGCAATTAATTAAATCAGATCAAACAAATTAAAACAATTAGTTGTTGGGGACAGCCAGGTTAGATACATGGATAGGGCTTTCTGTTTGAATGATAGGAGTAGGAGACAGAGGGTTTGCTTTCCTGGGGCTGGGATGGAGGATATTGTTAGCCGTCTGGACGACATCATGAGAGGTAATGGGAGCAATCCTATTATCTGTCTCAGTGCTGGAGGCAACGATGTTGGCAGACGTAGGAGTGAGGACCTGACTAGCAGGTTTAGGTCAGCAATAGACATAATTAGGAAGAAGGGTGGGAACCCTGTCATATGTGGTATTTTGCCAAGGAGAGGAGTTGGAAATGAATGGCTGTCCAGGGCAATTGGTGTCAATTGCTGGCTGGACAAATACTGTAAGGAAAATTCAGTAACATTCATTGACAGCTGGGACCTCTTCTATGGCAGAAATGACATGTATGCCAGGGATGGGGTTCACTTATCCAGGTCTGAGGTGGGGGCACTGGCAACTGCAGTGGAGGGAGCTGTTAGGGCTTTAAACTAGAAATAGTTAGTGGTATGGGTTTTGGGGGGAAAACAGTGAAGTCCCAGTGTAGTAATATTATAAGTTCTAGGAGAACTAGTAATAGACAGAAAAAGGTGGACAGTGGAAAGCTAGTGACACTAGATGACAAGGACAGTAATAGGCATAGTGGAAAAACAGAAATGAGCAGTAAGGGTAAAGAGAAAGGAAGGTATTTAAATATTTATTACACCAATAGTCGTAGTGCTATGAATAAGATGGACGAGTTGAGATTAGTTGCTAGTGAGGGTAATATTGATGTTTTTGCAATAACTGAGACATAATTTAATATGAAAAATCGGGACTTGCCTGCCGAATGTCACATTCAGGGTTTTAAATTGTTCCAAGTAGACAGAAGTATCGGGAAGGGGGGTGGGGTGGCACTCTATGTCCATGATCATTTAAATTGTTGTATAAAAATGGGTATAAAGTCTGAATTAACACATACAGAGTCTGTCTGGATAGAATTTTCAGAGGGGCATGAAAAATTGATTTTAGGTGTGATATACTGTCCTCCAAACTTAGATAGGGAACAAGGGAGACTACTTTGGGAGGAAATTGTTAAGGCCACAAGATAGGCATAGTGGAAAAGCAGAAATGAGCAGTAAGGGTAAGAAAAGGAAGGTATTTAAATATTTAATACACCAATAGTCACTTGATGCTATGAATAAGATGGACGAGTTGAGATTAGTTGCTAATAGTGAAATTAATATTGATATTTTTGCAATAACTGGACATAATTTAATATGAAAAATCAGGACTTGCCGAATGTCACATTCAGGGTTTTAAATTGTTCCAAGTAGACAGAAGTATCGGGAA
>WNWK01045351.1:0-14761 GCA_009830355.1 Cherax destructor
ACAGGTACCGTCACAACACTCACTGACAGGACCTTCACAACACTCCTGGGGTACCTTCCAAACCCCCCCGACGGCCCTTTCCCCAAAACTCCTGACAGGTTTTCCAACCCACTTACAGGTACCTTCCCAACACTCCCCACTCCCTCCCCTCACTGACGGTCCAAACCTTTCCCGGACTGTCCAAAAACTCACTGACAGGTACCTTCCAAACTGTCAGGCCTTCAACCTCCCCCGACAGGTACCATCCCCTGCCATACCTTCCCCCCTTTTACTGACGGTTTCTCCCAAAATCATGACAGGTACCATCCCAACACTGCCATACCTTCCCAACATTCCTGGGTCCATCCAACCTCCACTACAACCATCCAAACCGGGGACCTTCACAACACTGACGGACTGTCACAACCTCACTGACAGGTCCTTCACAACACTCACTGAAAAAGGACCTTTTTCAAACTGCCAGGGCCTTCCCAACACTCCGCGGTACCGTCACAACATCACTGACGGAAATCACAACCTTTTTGACGGACCATCCCCACTCACTGACAGGTCCTTCACAACACTCACTGACAGGACTGTCCCAAAACTACTGAAGGTACCTTCCAAACTGCCGGTCCTTCCCCCAAACTCACTGACAGGGCCAACCCCAAAACTGCAGGGCCTTTCCCAACACTCACTGAAGGTACCTCACAACACTGCCAGGTACCCCCTCACTGACAGGTCCATCCCCTCCCGACAGGACCATCCCCAAACCCCAGGTACCTTCCCAACACTCCCCCGACAGGACCGTCACAAACCCCTGGAGGGCCTCCAACACTTCCCCCGACAGGTACCGTCACAACACCACGGGGTCCGTCACAACACTCACCGACGGTCCGTCCAACACTCATGAAGGGACCGTCCCCACCTACTGACAGGTACCGTCACAACCCACTGACAGGTACCTCACAACACTCACTGCAGGTACCGTCCCAAACCCCCCTTTTAGGTACCGTCACAACACTCAGGCAGGTACCCTCACAAAATCCGCAGGTACCGTCACAACACTCACGGCAGGGACCCTCACAAACCCCACAAAGGTACCGTCCAAAACACTCACACAGGTACCGTCCAAAAACCCACGACGGTCCGTCAAACCCACGACAGGTACCTCCCCTCACTGACAGGTTTCCTACAACACTCACTGGGCCGTCACAACACTACTGACGGAAAAGTCCAAAAAATCACTGACAGGTACCTCCCCTCCCCCGGACCTCACAACACTCACTGCAGGTCCTCCAAACCTCACTGACAGGACCATCACAACCTCACTGGCGGGGCCATCACAACACTCACTGGCAGGTACCTCACAACCCTCCCCAAGGTACCTCACAAACTCAACCCCCCCTCACAACACTCACTGACAGGTCCTTCACAACACTACTGACAGGACCCACAAAAACTCCCCACAGTACCGTCCAAACTCACGACAGGTCCGTCAAAACTCATGACAGGTACCTCCCCCTCCGAAGGACCCCCCACTGACGGTTTCCCCAAACCCTGCAGTACCCCCCAGGTACCTTCCCAAACCCCGACAGGTTACCCGGGTTTTCCCCCCACGCGGCCCCCCTTGCTGTCACCCTCGTGTTTGGGGACCTCACAACACTCACTGACAGGTACCATCCCACCACGAAAGGGCCATCACAACCCACTGACAGGTACCATCACAACACCACTGACAGGTACCATCCAACATACTGACGGGACCTCAAACCCTCACTGACAGGTACCATCAACACTGCATCAACCTCCCTAGTTATGTGCCCAGGAGATTACCTTCCTTAAGCATTTCCCAGGAGAACTTCCCCCCTATGTCCCAGGAGAACCTTTTCGTCCGCTAACCATGTGCCCAGAGAACCTACCTCCCAACCATGTCCCAGGAGAATTACCTCGCAACCATGTGCCCAGGAGAAATTTCCTCCCAACCATGTGCCCAGGAGAACTCCCCCCTAACCATGTACCCAGGAGAATATACCTCCCTAACCATGTACTCAGGAGAATCTACCTCCTACATTCCCGGAGAAACCTCCCCTACCATGTGCAAAGGAGAACCCGCTTCACCTTGCCCAGGAGAATCTTCCACCAGCACTAGCCAGCAGATGAAGACCCCTTCATTGGCAGTGGGGGCTGGAAAACAGGCTGCGGCGGCGGCGGCGGCGACGTCGGCTGCAGCTTTGATAAAAAATCCATCCTGGCAGATGCACCATCATGAGGGCCTATTGAGTTTCTCTGCTATCTTCCAGGATTCTACAAGATGGCAGCAGGGCACGGAGGACGAATAAGTGGTCACATAGACAAGTGGGATCACTGGAAGGTGCCTGACTGAGCAGGGGGTCCCGAATGAGTGGGAGGAGGACTGTCCTAAAAGAAGACCTCCCCCCACACAGGAGCTGAGGTCATGCAGCTGGAGGTAACATACCAGCAAGTCAGGATGCAGGTGGTTTGCCATTCTGCTGGTCAGTGCAAAACCCAGTCATCATCATAAACGAAGTGCAGAACACCGTTATTAACCCTTATGAACCAACTGTTTTTTGCCTGCCAATAGTACAGGAGTCCCATTTACCCGGCTTCATGATAAAAAACATTACGGCCCCACTGACTGCTGGAGGCCAAACCTCTGGTACTAATCATTATGGGAAGGGGCATGTTGTTTTAAGCAACATTCCTCGAACCAAGATTAGGTATAAAAAGTAAATCAGCACCAACCACGCTCTGATACGTGGAAGATGGTTAATTAATTCCAAAAGCAGGGACAAGTCGTTTCCATTTTTACCCACCAACCACCTTAACGATCTTCCTAACAACAACTCCAGGAGGACAAGATAAAATTCCTTCTACGCAAAGAAAAATAATGAGAAACTGCCAGCACTGGTTCAAATACCAGTGGGAGAAATTTTACGGGTCACAACGGTCACCAACCTGCTGGGTGAAGTACTTATCACCAAACTGTCCTTTGGATTTAATATAAATATGCAAGATCTGTCCTCTTACTACTAACTGCTGCTTCAAGCTTATCTTGTAAACGACAAATGGCCAAACGTTACTGGAACAAACACAAATAACGCGCTAAGGGGCTTGCGGCGACTTTTTTGTCCGACTTGGACCATTTAGAATGTCACACTAACAGAGAGGATGTATTTTGTTCCCAAGACCAGGTTCATGGGTCTTAATCCGACCCCCGTATAAATAGGTGGAGCGGTGGTGGTGGCAGTTGTAGTAGTATTAGTGGTAGTAGTAGTGGTGGTAATAGTGGTGGTGGTGGTAATGAATTGGTAATAGTAGTGGTGGTAGTAATATTAGTAGTGGTGGTGGTAGTAATATTAGTAGTGGTGGTGGTTAGTAATATTAGTGGTGGTAGTAATATAGTGTTAATGTGTGTAGGTAGTAATATAGTGGTGGTAGTAATATGGGTGGTAGTAGTAATATTAGTGGTGGAGTAGGGGCTGGTAGTGGAGTTGGTGGTGGTGGTTGTGGTGGTAGTAGTAACAGTATTGGTGGTAGTAGTAATAGTAGGTGGTGGTAGTAGTAAAGAGTGGTGTAGTAGTAATAGTGGTGGTGGTAGTAGTAATAGTAGGGTGGTGGTAGTACTAAGTGGTGGTGGTGGAGAAGTAATAGTAGTGATGGTGGTAGTAGATGGAGGGAAGTAGGAAATACACGAGTTTTGGTTTTTGGAATTCTCGCTCAATCCCCAGGGTGTTATAGTGTCCAGCACCAGTGTTAAAGTGTAGACACCAGTAAGTTAAAGTGTCCGAACTAAAGGCGCCATCTCTGACCCACTAAAAGAATACAAATCAGCAGATACATTGTCACCAGGTAACAAAACTCCTACCATGACGTTATGCCGGGAGGAGCAACCCCTCCCAACACAAGAATAAAGCATTCAATTCAATGTTGAAATTCAGGCCAACAAAAGCTTCAGTTATTTCGAAACGGTAGGAAGCAAAACCTGGGCCAGGCCAAACAGCTACCCGGCGATCTGGCTCTGGGGTTGCCACAAATCATGTCCATGCAGAGGTCACTAAAACTTCCTTCCACATAAGAACCAGAAGAGGTGTTGCTGGTTGCGACGGCAGCTGCTGATGGTTTTGTGAGAAACCTAAGCTTCCTCTCCCTGGTTTTTTTGATAAAAAAGAGCAAGATTAACTTGCAAAAAAATGGAAAGGTACAGGTTGACAAAACAATGTCCTGGCACTAGCTTTTACACCAAGGGAGAAGCAGTGCGGACTTTGGACTATTACTTACCCAGGGCACAGTCCTAGAAGAGCTGGTCCGGGAAATACCCGGAGTCACCTGGAGGAATTCCAGGGGTCAACGCCCCCGCGGCCCGGTCCGTGACCAGGCCTCCTGTTGGGCCAGAGCCTGATCAATCAGGCTGTTACCGCTGGCCGCACGCAGTCCAACGTACGAACCACAGCCCGGCTGGTCAGGTACCGACTTTAGGTGCCTGTCCAGTGCCTGCTTAAAGACAGCCAGGGGTTTGTTGGTAATCCCTGATGTATGCTGGGCAGTTGAACAATCTTGGGCTCCCACACTTATTGTGTTGTCCCTCAACGTGCTAGTGGCACCTCTCTTCATTGGGGATGTACATCGCCTGCCGAGTCTTTTGCTTTCGTCAGAGTGATTTTTGTGTGCAAGTTTGGTACTGCCTCGAAGAATTTTCCATGTGTATAAAAATGTATCCTCCCCCCTGCGTTCTAGAGAGTACAGGTTTAGGAACCCCGTCCCAGTAGTTGAGGTGGTTTATCGCAGTTATGCGTGCGGTGAAGGTTCTCTGCACATTTTCAAGGTCAGCAATTTCACCCGCCTTGAAAGGTCGTTAGTGGCAGCAATATTCCAGCCTAGATAGAACAAGCGATCTGTAAAGTGTCAACATGGGCTTGGCATCCCTGGTTTTGAAGGTTCTCATTATCCATCCTGTCATTTTTCGAGCAGATGCAATTGCTACTTTGTTATGGTCCTTGAAGGCGAGATCCTCTGACATGATCACTCCCAGGTCTTTGACATTAATTTTTCGCTCTATTGTATGGTTGGAATTAGTTTTGTACTCCATTAGATTTTAATGTCTTCACGTTTTCCCGTATCTGAGTAATTGAAATTTCCCATCATTGAACTTCATATTGTTTTCTGCAGCCCATTTAAAGATTTGGTTTATGTCTGCTTGGAGTCTTGCAGTGTCTTCAACGGTGGACACTGCCATACGATTCGGGTGTCATCTGCAAAGGAAGACACAGCACTGTGGCTTATATCCCTGTCAATATCTGATATGAGGAGGAGGAATAGGATGGGAGCAAGTACTGTGCCTTGTGGAACAAAGCTTTCACAGTAGCTGCCTCAGACTTTACTCTGTTGACTATACTCTTTGTGTTCTACTTGTTAGGAAATTATAGATCCATCTACCAACTTTTCCTGTTATTCCTATCACGCATTTTGTGTGCTATTACACCATGGTCACACTTGTCAAAGGCTTTTGCAAAATCTGTAGACTACATTTCATAGGAAGAATATGCGCTCGTTTGACAGTATATGTGACGAAAGCAGTGGTTGTGGAAAAGGTGGAGTGTATTGATGTTGGTTTTTCGGACCATCGAGGAGTTGTGTTTGAAGGGGGATGGGAAGGAGGTTCAGAGTGTACCAGAGTTTTGGAATAAATACAAGATTGTTGGAGAGAGAGGGGATGATGAAGATTTTGATTGGTGGTGGGGGAGATGTGGTGGGGAGATGTGGTGGGGAGATGTGGAGGGAGGAAGGGAGTTGAAGGAAAGGTAGCGAAGTGGTGGGATGAGAGAAGTAAACCGGAAATCAGGAAGTTTTACCAGGGTGGGGGGTAGGAGGCGAGGATAGGTATGGATATCAGAGGTATTTGGAAGGTTTGTTGAGTGGGTGTTATGGGGGGATTGGGGAGGAAGGTCTAGCGAAGAGGTTGGGGTTTTGCGAAACAGACTAAGGGAGATCCAGGAGGAACGGTTTCAGGCTTTAAGACTTAGGAGTGGTTTGGGAGGTATTATGGGGTAACAAAGCGTCGAAGATGGTTCTGAGGCATTTCAAAGGAGGCGGCAGTATGTTGATCTCGTCTATAAAGGTAGAGGAGGGAATGGGGGTTATGAGGAGGGCGAGAGTTGAGGACAACAGAGGGTATAGGAGGATATGCAGAGTGTTGGTATAGGAAAACTATGGAAGGGAAGAACAGGATTAGAGGCGGTGAAGGGATTTTACGTAGAATTAGGAAGTTTTTGAGTGATGAGATAGGCAGGCTTGTGAGGGAGAGATAACTGAGGAGGAAGTATGGGAAGCAATTAAAGGTCTACGGATGGGAAAATCACTGATCAGATGGGCTGCCAGGGGAATTGTATGTAAAGCATTGGCAGGTGTTAAGAGAGATGTTAGTGAGGGTGGTAAATGAGTTGAAAGGGGAGGGAATAATGGGGAAAAGTATGAGAACTAGGGTGGTGGTGTTGGTAGGAAAGTGAAGAATTGAGGTGGTTAAGTGATTATAGGGGAATAGCTCTGATGAATACTGATTAAAAACTTTTGCAAAGATTTTAGAATAGAATAGAGGGTTTGGGGAACATGTTGCATGAGGGACAATTGGGAGCCTGGAAGGAGATAATGATGGGGATAGACGTATCAAGAGGTTTATAGATGAGAGGTGAACAGGAGGCGTGTTTGGCCTGGACTGGCAGAGATAGAGAAATACTGTATGAGATTTTGGGAAACAGGGTTTCGGGAAGGAAGTGGTGAGTTGGGTGCGTACTTTGTATGAGGAGGCTAAGTTCAGAGTGCAAATAAATGGGAGGGTAGGGAGGCGGTGAGTATGGAGAGGGGTCTGCGACAGGGTTGTCCGCTGTCGCAGATCCTGTTGCCTGCTACAGGATCCCTTTTAAGTTAGTGGAGGACGGAATTAAATGAGGGGGGAGAATAATGTGGATTGGGTAGGTGTAGGTTATGTAGACGATACTAACGTTTGGTATGTGAGAGCAATTGAGCATGGTGAATGGGATAGTAGATTTTTTTGGAAGGGCGACGGGAATGAGGGTGAATATAGGAAAATCTAATCTACTGGAGGTGGGGAACTGGACGGGGAGCGTTGGGGGTGAGGGAGGGATGGGGTTGTGGAACACTTTGGTAGCGAGGGAAGTAAACTCGTGAATGGTAGTGGAGGCGGCAATACATAGGATGATGTTTTGGGGAGGTTACTTTGTTGCAAAGGGCGGTTGTCGTGAATGTATTATGTACAGTAAGCTATGGTTTTGTGCGGCGTCTTTCCCCTTTTGGAGGTTGATGTGAGAAGATTATTGCAAAGTGTGCTAAAGTTTGTATGGGGGCATGGAAGGCATTGGCTGTGTAGAGAGGTGGTGGAAACTAAGGTACGTTGGGGGGTTTGGGTTGATACCCTTAAGGTGTAGGCTTAGGAGTGTGTTCGTGAGGCATGAGTTTTACGGGGAGGGGTGAGAGGCAGGAGAGTAGGGAGGTGATGAGGAGGTACGCAGGTGGTGGGGGGAAGGAGTTATTGAAGTGTGAGGAAATTCTGAGAGGTTTGTTGGTGTTGGAGATCCAGGTGCAAGGGTGAGTCGGCTGGATAGGATAGACAAGGGGTGATGGAGGTGAAGGGAAGGGCGAATTTTCCGTTGTATAATTGGGGAGAACCTGGGGGTGGTTGAAAAAGTTGAAATTGAACCCGAGGGTCAGAGATACAGGGTTTAGATTTCTACATGAATCTTAGCGTCGAAGGCTCAGTTATTTGTCATGGGAATAGTTGGGGATGGTAGGTGTGACAGGTGCGGGGAACTAGATAGGCTTTTCATGCTGTATATTTTGCGAGGGTCTTACAGGGGTATGTGCATGGTTTGGTGAAGTGTTGAGAAGGATAGGGGAAGAGGTGTGTCACCACGGGCGTTAAGTTTGGAGGTGGGGCAGTTCTCGGAAAGCGTACAAAGGGCAATGTCTTATTTAGTTTTGGATTATATTCATATATCGTGGGGAATGAGGGAGGTGAGAAGTGATGTCAGAATAAGGGGATAGCAGCAGGTTTTATAGAACAAAAGTCGTAATAAAAGCCTGTATGGAGGGTATGGAGAGGGATTTTCCAAGTGTTTATCGGGATTTCACAGTACATTGGTTATTAAGCATGATAAGGTGAAAGGGAGAAGCTGCCTAGTTTTGTTGAGGAGTTTAGGTTGGGGTTTAGGGTAGCTTGGGAGGGGTTGTCTGTTGGGTAGGGTAGGTTGCACGTGGGTGGGGGAGGTGGGGGTTAATGGGTGGGGAGTGTGAGGAGGGTGGTATAGTTAAGTCGGGAAGGGGTTGGAGGTTGGTTTCGTTTCAGTGCTCTTGGTTTAATGTGATGAGGCAAGTCATCTTTGGAGTATGTACCTAATGTTGTGTTAGGAATTATATGACATTGTTCACATGTGCGAGGTTGCAAAACAAAATTTTTTCATATGTTTGCATGAAGGTCATTGCAATGTTGTTAATATATATATATATATATATATATAAAAATATATATATATATATATATATATATATATATATATATATATATATATATATATATATATATATATATATATATATATAATGTGTGTGTGTGTATATGTATGTGTGTATATGTATGTGTGTATATGTATGTGTGTATATATATATATATATATATATATATATATATATATATATATATATATATAAAAAACAATGTGGAAGTTGTAAAGTTTAAGGGTAGGATTTATGTTGTGTGTTGTATCATGGAATATTCAATGTTTCTAAATGTTAGGAATATACACACTGTTCTTAAATATATGAGTTTTCATTAACAGGGCAGGATTAATTGTTATGTTGTGAAAAAAAAAAAAAAGGTGCCAGGCAGGGTGGCAACGTTTAATGTTTGTACTAAATGTTTTGAAGGGACAATGGCAGTTGGCTATTGGAGATCTGTGTTAAGAGGTCCCAAGTTTTATTTGGATGTATAGGGTTAGTTACTGTAATAGTTACGGTAGTTAAGAGGATGATAGTTGGAAGACATAATATAATGCACATGGGGGGGGGGGGGTATATTAAGAGGTATTAACTCTTGTCCTTATGTATTATATGCTTAATAATTTTTGTCTATGTATAATAAGTTTTTTGGTCTTGTATGAAGATTTTCGTGGTAGGTTTGTAACAGTAGGAGTTTTAATAATTGTGTTAAATGACAGGTTTTCAGTGGGTTACTTGTACTTTAAGATGACCATGTATGTTCAAGGCATTATATAGACATGTTTCATTGTATATTAAAAAAGGTTTGTTGTTATTTAGTTATGCATATACCATGTGACATCATGTGCATGGTTTTTATATGTAACCATTTTCTTGTGTATGTATGGTTAGGGTTTTATTTTGAAAATAGTGTGAGGGTTCAGGTGGTGGGTTGTTTTGGTAGAAAGGGGCAGAGTTATTTTATATCACACATATCCATGTTTATGGTGTTGGTTTGTCATTTTGATATTGTTGTTTTGTTTGTAGGTGCCTGTTACTGTTTACGGCATATTTGTCATGTTTTGTAATAATGTTTTAATAAAATATAAAAAAAATACTTCACACCCTTGAGTCATGCATGGTGACGCATCAACCACTTCAGTATCTTTGAAACAATAGGGTGGACAGATGCATACTGGCCAGAGCATCAGCACATCAAGAATCCAAGTAAACAGTCAACCGAAAAATAGCTAATGTGCATTCATGATTGCATCAAGCTCAACAGTAAACACTAAAACCTCACGAGAATTCTCACCAGCGATCGCAGCAAAGACATCACCGTCCTCGCTCTGAGACCAGCCAATAAAAACGTTAAAACTTTAATTAAGCACAAGCTGAATTATGTAACGAAGAACATGACGAAGGACAACTCTACCACTCTTCCCTGCCTCTCATAATTTACACTAAGTCTATCGTACATCAAACACACCTGTTTTAGGTACGATAGACTTGGATCCATTAGGCTGTATGAGCTAGGGACTTTTAAAGTAATGATTATTTCGTTTGCTGTTAGAGACGTTTTCATGTCAACGGTTAGGATGTGATTAAATAATTTGTAACCTTTAGTCTAAAATTCCAAAAGGAATTATCAGAGTCAACATGACAGGTTAGCCATAGTTTAATGTTTTATATGATCGTTTGTATTGCCAGCCAAATAACAGAGCTCAGATTAATATATTAAAATCCTGGGAAAATTTGTTGCCAGTGTTATGCTATACAGTAAATCATCATGTATCAATCAGTCACGGTTAACCACAGACTGTCACTATTGTGATGACAGTTAACAATGTATTACAACGAACACTGCAACTTCAACAGCGCTTGGACAATATATTTCAACATGCGAGAGAATTTCACTGCTGTAACTCACACTTTCTAGATAATCAGAGATGCTGGTGATGCTTCTGCTTCTGATGGGGCTGACGTTTCTGCTGCTGCTGCTGCTCCTGCTGCTGCTGCTGCTGCTGCTGCTGCTACTACTGTTACTACCACTGCTACTACCACTGCTACTAGAGTCATCAAGCATCCTTACACCTGAAAAACAACGTAAAATAAGCCAGCTACAGAGCTCCTTTTGTCAAACAAAAGAGTTAATGGGTAGAACTTAAAAATGTACAGAGTACACTAGTGTCTCCAAAGAAACTCCAATATACTTTTATCTAGTCATTCAGCTTAACTTTTTGCAATTCCGATATAAACCCTCTATATACAGCTCTGTTGCTTTCACAATTTTACCTAAAAGAAATTTTGCCGACTTTCCTACACCTGTGAAAGTTGTTTACCAGTGACCTCCCCACAAGGCTGTTTACCAGTAACCCCCAGGTCATTTCCCAGTGACCCCCCAGAATGCCATTTGTTAGGAATGGACATCCTAAGATATGGACTGTAATGAAGCTACTTAGCATATTGATGCATCCACGACTTTGCAGGCGTCCCTGATGTCGTTATAGCTGGTGCATCCGGTCTCATCCCCTTGGGCTGTCAATAAAATGTATTAGTGTAACTATAATTGCCCCAGAGGAGCGTATTTCATTTGTTCAGTCATTAAATAACTGTTGACCAGGAAGCCAGACACGCCGTCTGGCCCTTTTCTAAGGGCTGGGCCCCTAAGGGCAGAAAGGGCTGATACCCTCCCCTTTCTTGGAGAATTTTCTCTACACTGGGGGGCAGCGGAGGTTCACTGAAAGTGAACTACTCATCACTTAACATTAATTTGATTTTCTCACTCGCCATCACTGCTGATTGTCTTCTCTGAACAGCTTCAGTCTATGTGGTTTCTGGAGAATCACTAATTTTATTTTTGTTTTCAACACTGTGTAATTCTAACGGCACTAATTTATCTATTGTCCGCTTATTCACTACACCTTTGCTCAAAACATCAACTGTCCTGATGATTCCATTTGCATCAGGATATATGGTCACAATTTTTCCAAGAGGCCATTGGGACCTCGGACCATCATTGTTAATAATCACTATGTCACCAGGTCTTAAGGACTTATAATTTTCTGGAACACCACCTCCATAGAAGTGTTCTCTCAATGAGGTGAGATAATCTTCTCGCCAAATTTTCTCCAGCGTTCAATCACTTTATTAAGGTGTTTGAATTTACGTCTGAGTTGCTCAGGTTCAAAATAAGTAGGATCCTTTATGATTTCTTTATCATTCATGGAAGGAACAGGTTCGAGCCTTCTGCCATGTAGTAAATGAGATTGACTTAACACTTCTAAATTGTCCAGATCATCGGTAACATAAGATAAAGGTCTGTTGTTGACTATTTTCTATTTCAGTTACGACTGTACAAAATTCTTTTTAAGTCGATTTTCTGACGATGAAGAGTCTTCCTTAAACAACGTTTTACAATGCCTATCATTCTTTCGTAAAATCCGCCGTGCCATGGGGATTTAGGAGGAATGAATCTCCAACGACAATTGCGTTGCTTCAGCATCTGTTGTATTTCAGGCTGCTCAAAAATCTGGTTTATGTAAGCAGCACCAGCAACAAAATTCGTTGCATTGTCTGATATCATCAGTCTGGGACATGCCCTTCAGGCTGCAAACCTTCTAAATAATTTGATAAAGGTTTCAGCAGACATATCAGTGGCTACTTCTAGATGTACTGCTCTAGTCGTAGCACAGGTGAACAAACAGATGTACACCTTGATAGGAACTTTGTCAACTGTTTTATTTAAAATTATTGGTCCTGAGTAATCTACACCTGTCATCTCAAATGGAGTGACATGACATACTCTTTCAGAAGGGTATGGAGGTGGATCTGGATACTGACATACTCTCATATCATAATGACAACAAGTAACACAGTCCCTTATTTGTTTCTTCACACTTTGTCGACCTTGAGGTATCCAGTAGGATTGACGTATATGACAGAGTGTCAGCTACACCACCATGTAACACGTTACTGTGGGCATTCTGAATAATCAGTCTTGTTAGCCAATGATTCTTGGGGATCAATTCTGGATGTATTGTTTCCTTAGGTAGTGAAGAATTATGAATTCTTCCTCGACATCTTGTAATTTTTCTGAGTCGAGATAAAGTCCTAAAGAATTAATCATATCAGGTTTCTTTGGAGATTTATCCTGAGTTTCCAGAAATTTATACTCTGTAAAGAAAACATCTTTCTGTATTAACTTTATCCAGTATTTAATGGGTTCAACTAATTCATAATTAGGTTTTATCCCTTTAATGAACTTAAAGACAAGAGCTGTAACTCTTAAGAGTTTACCCAAAGATGAGTATTTAGATCCATCAATGACTATTCTTTCGTGTCTGCTATATTTAAACAGACTATTTCTTCTGTGTTCAAGCAGACTGTTTCTTCTGGCATAATGTGAGCATTTTGCTGTGGCCAGTTATTTTCATTAGAGAGCCAGTTAGGTCCGTGGAGAATGTTATGGTGACAACATGTCAGCTGGGTTCTCTTGTGTAGAGACGTGGAGAAAGAAATAGTCTTTCTGCACTCTCTTATTTCTGCTACTCTATTCTGTACATAGAACAACTTCTCTTATTATGTCTTAACCACTGGAGAACTGCTTCATTATCACTCCAGGTTACAGTTTTTTTTCTTGGGTTGGTTAGTTCATCTGACGCTTTCCGGACCCTGCTCCCAGTCGAGCTCCGTATCGCTGACCTAAATTCACCACTTGCAAAACACTGCAACAACTTGCAATTCAAATGCTTGTGTTCTTCAAATATTTAGATCACATAATTAAATGTCAAGTGCAGAAACTGAAACGGAGTTTTCTTTAACTTTCCTGCTATGGCAAAGACTCACATTTATCTCAAATGTGTGTCAATCAAATACACTGTTGCTACACTGGTCAGGCATACGTACTTCCTGGGTCCGTTCCTCTGTTACTAATCAAACTGTTGACCAGGAAGCCAGACACGCCGTCTGGCCCTTTTCTAAGGGCCGGGACCTAAGGGCAGAAAGGGCTGATATCTCCCTTTTCTAGGAGAATTTTCTCCACACCATTTCCCAGTGACCACCCCAGAATGCCATTTCCCATGACTAACCCAAAAGCCATTTCCAGGGCCCCCAGAATACCATTTCACAGTGACCCCCCCCGAAGGCCATTTCCCAGTGACCCCCAAAACCATTTCCCCCTGACCCCCCCAGGCCATTTCCCCGTGACCCAACGAAAGGGCCCTTCCCCATTGACCACCCCCAAAGGGCCATTCCCCCGTGACCACCCCCGATGGCCATTCCCAGTGACCACACGCCCGAAGGCCATTCCCCCGTGACCACCACCCCCAAGGCCATTCCCCGTGACCACCACCCCCAAGGCCATTCCCCAGGACCACCACCCCGGGGCCCTTCCCAGTGACCACCCCCAAGGCCATTCCCCCGTGACCACCACCCCGGGCCATTCCCCCGTGACCACCCCAAGGCCATTCCCAGGACCCCCCCCGAAGGCCATTCCCCCTGACCCCTCCCCGATGGCCATTCCCCAGTGACCCCCCAAGGCCATTCCCCCGGGCCACCACCCCGAAAGGGCCCTTCCCCGGACCACCACCCCGGGCCCCCCCAGTGAAAACGCCCGAAGGCCATTCCCCCCGTGACCACCACCGCAAGGCCATTCCCCCTGAGCAACACCCCGAAGGCCATCCCCAGTGAGCAAAACCCCGAAGGCCATTCCCAGTGACCACCACCCGGGCCATTCCCAGTGACCACCACCCCGGGCCATTCCCAGTGACCACCACCCGAAGGCCATTCCAGAGTGACCACCACCCCCAAGGCCATTCCCCCGTGACCACCACCCCCAAGGCCATTCCGGACCACCCCCAAGGCCATTCCCAGTGACCACCCCCGGGTTCCCCTGACCACCTCCCCCTGGCCTTCCCCCCGGACCACACGCCCGGGTCTCCCAGTGACCACCACCCCCAAGGCCATTCCCCAGGACCACCACCCCCGGGCCATTCCCCCGTGACCACCACCCCCAAGGCCATTCCCCGTGACCACCACCCCCGGGCCAACCCGTGACCACCCAGGGTTTTATCAGTGACCACCCAGGCTATTAACCAGTGACCCCCCAGGCCCCTTACAAGTGACCACCCTAGAAGGCCCTTTACCAGTGACCACCCCAGAAGGCCCATTTTCCAGTGACCACCCCAGAAGGCCATTTACCAGTGACCACCCCAGAAATTTTCCAGTGACCACCCCAGAAGGCCATTTACCAGTGACCACCCCAGAAGGGCCC
>WNWK01045352.1:0-14761 GCA_009830355.1 Cherax destructor
GCGTTCTTTCCCGTTGTACCTATATGTGAAGTGAATTCCAATCAAATCAGTTCGACGCCCATTTTTTCTTTTTCCATTCTTAAGACCTTCACTATTCGTTTTTTTCCGTCCAACTCAAGTGTAGGAAGGTAACGAATGTTAGAAGATTTTTTTAATTTTCCATTTTATTATCCCCTTTCCCCCCCACATTCTCTTTTATGGGCTTCTTTTAATGTACCTGCCATCTATGTTACCTTGCATCTTGCTTTTCCACTTCCTCCTTGGGAACCCCTCACGATTCATGTTTGCTTTTCCCCATTCCCCTTCCCCAAAAGTTCACTTGCCTGCTAAAACCCCCCTTGCTCTTTATTGACCACCCCATTCGACTCATGCTACTGCAGTGTACATTGATGGTTCAAAACCCCCTGATGATGTTGGACTTGTAGCAGTTTTTACTGAAACATTCACCAGGCCATTTATTAGAGGGGGAACTTTTTCCCGGTTAGGGCAGTTCGAATGTCTCTCGTGTACATTGCGTCGATGTCGCCTGTCATTTATTGTTTTCCCCAGATTCTTAAAGTGCATTCAGGCTATAAAAAATCTGACTCCCCATTCCGTCTGCCTTCGTATTAACCCCTTTTATACTGCATCTGTAGTAAGCATTTTTTTTGATTTTCCCCCGGGACAAGTCGATGTCGGGACAACGAACAAGAAGACAAAACCACTCGTCAATAACGTTCATGACCATTCCCACTGGGCCTTACTCGGAATTTTTTGTTCCTCTCAACAACTCTGCAACCTCTGGCAACAATATTGGGTCAGTTGGTCTCCCCCAAATTGTTTTGTGTTAAACCACGTCTGAGTTTCTGGCCATTTTCACACTGAACTTGTACATGTAAGAGCCTCACTCATGGATACTTAAGGAAAAAATCGCCCAGCACCGCTTTGCAAGGACTCTTTGCAATGCCAGTTCACCAAATTTTTAATGACTGAACAGCCTATCAGCGGGCATGGAATCACTTCGGCGTCTCCACCAAACTAAACACACTAACTCTCACTGCCCTTTTTTCCTGTCCCACTTTTGATACAATTCTCATTTTTTTAAAGAAACTAACTTATTGACTAAATGTGATTTTTTTCCCCCTGCACCTTCCCTCCCCCCCAATAACCCTTGACATCACACACTCTATATATATATATATATATATATATATATATATATATATATATATATATATATATATATATATATATATATATATTTTTTTTTGGTAAAACTTTAATTAAAAAAACTCATCTAAAATTAAGTCCTTTTTAAAATTTTTCATACGTTTAAAAATTTTTTTTTTTCTTTTTGTTAATGTGAATTTTTAATTTTTTCCCCAAAGAAATTTTAAAATCCCAACCCTTATTACAACAAGCGCAATTTAATTTACCAACCCAACTAAAATATTTTGATAGTTAACATTAATTTAATAATAAAGAAAGACAATGAAATATATTTTTTCGTTATGTTAGAATATTTTAAAATTTTGCATACCAAATTTTCACTTGTCTTATATGGCAAGGTGAGTCAAAGGCTGCCTCAATGTTGATACCAACTCAGCTCGGTTTTGGTGTTCAACAAGGTGTGAAGCAGCTCCCATGCACCCAGTATACATAAAAAAACATGTCCAATGAAAAGCCAATCAAATTGGACTTTGCCAATGCTTTCCTCGTCAGGGGATTTTTCCCCAAGCAGTTTCTAGGCTTTTTCCTTTCCCCCTCACCTTTCTAGAATCGTTTACAGTTTTTCTAAACTTTTGTTTGGGGACCATGAAATTGACTCGTGTGGGGTGTGCAACGGGGACCCTCTTGCCCTTTCATTCTTTAGCCATCAAGGATGTCACAGAAGCATTGTCCAGTGAGCTCAATATCTGGTTCTTGGATGATGGCACCCTAGCGGGGACTGCAAAATTTTCCCCAGGGAATCAGGAAAATTAAAGATATGGTAGGTAGCCGGGGGCCCATCTTTAAACCCCACCAAAGGGGGATATTTCCCCCCAATCCACAGATGATCCAGGACTTTTGGGGTTTTTCCCCGGGCAGAGCCATCGACCAGCCAACAGCCCCCTTGGTGCTCCTTTGGGCCAATGCCATCGATCTGGTCCTAAAAAAAATTGACCTCGGGGCGATGGAAGGTAGGATGAAAGACATCATACACATGATGCCTTCATTTTCTCACCAGGGCCCAATCCCAAAACTTACATATTTTTGAGATGCTCCCCACCTTTTAACACCCCCCAAAATGAGGAATACACTTTCCCCAAGACCATGCTGAGGTTTGAATCTTTCCCGATGAGGAGGTTTTGCAAGCCCACTTCCAGTCAGATTGGGGGGGGTGGGGTACGTCCCCCAGATTGCCCTACCAGCCTTCTTATCCTCTTCCAAACAAATGGCTAAAAAAACAAATTCTTCCAACCTCAGTGATTCAGCAGGAATACAGGCCCCCCCCTACCCCCAGGCCATCACTGAATGGGAGACCTTGCGCCAACACCAAAACCTAGTGAAGAACTGGCCACAAACAGTCAAGCTGGGACGGCCCCATCGCTAAAAGATTTCCAATATGTCAGGGCCGTAACATCAGACAGGAGACTCCCCCTCCCTAGCAGCTTTGGGGACATCACTCGGGGACCCTCCAAACAGTTCCCATTTCGGCCATGGGGAAAACGCCGGGCCCCCCAAGCCCCCTTTGTATTGCAGTGGCTCTGCGCCTTGCCCCTATTCACACGGAATATACGTGTATTTCAGCGATACGCAAGCCAAATACACATGGGTTTTAAATGTTCAAAACCAAGGGGGTTGGGGTGCAAGACACAATGAGGTCAAGACATAAAGAAACCCCCTTTCCAGCTGGATGCCCACCCGAGAGGTCGATCATAGCAGCCAACAACGCCCACAACCAAAACCCCCCGACGGGAAAATCTATCCTTGGAAGAATGGCAAGCTCTTAGCATGGGATTATCCTGCGTGTCGACATTGTGAACCAATCCATCACAGTGTTGGGCGACAGGGGGGCTGCTGCCCACAGGGGGGGATACAAGATCGGCAAGTACAGGGACAAACCAAAGAAAAATTTTGTCCCAGGGGGCAAGCCCTTTTGGGGCAGGGGGAAAAAAAACAAAACGTTTCTTAAAAACGGGGTTAAATATGAACCCCCAGGGCCCAAAGGGGAGCTTATGCCCCGGTTGGGTATCAGAAAAGCAGCTGCTTTGGGTGCTGGTTGGAAATGGAGGAGATTCATTTTTAAATTTAATTTTATTTGTTTTTTTTTTTAAAAAATTTTTTGTCTAAATAAAACATTTTTGCATGGTGTATATATAGGATGGGGTGGTGGAAATGGAATATTCAAATGGCTTCAGAAAGAAATAAATATTCTTCCTTGAAGCCTTTTATCCCTTCTCCGAGGCTTGTCCCAATTTGCCATATATATATATTTTTAAAAAATTAAATTTTATTGGGGAAAACTGGTCAATTGAAAAATCATCAAAAAGCCCTTTTAAAAATTTTTTTATATTTAAGTTTTTTTTTCAATGTTAAGAAAATTTTAATTTGAAAGGAAACTTTAAAAACCCCCTAACCTTATTACAACAAACCAATTTAATTTAGCCAACCCAACTAAATTTTTTAGAATTTAAAAATTTAATTTTAAAAATAAAAAACAAAATGGAATTTTTTTTTTTTAGAAAGAATTTTTTGGGAAATTTTGAAAAATTTTTTTCTTATTGGAAGGGAGGTTTATGAAAAAAAAAATTTTTTAACAAATTAAAAAAAAAAAAAAAAATATATATATATTTTGCCCCATTGGAAAAAATGTCAATTACAAGAACTCTTTTAAAAAAAAAATCCTTTCTAAAATTTTCTTATACGTTTAAAGATATTTTTTTTTTATTTATGTTAATGTAAGAATTTTTAATTTTGTACCAAAAAAAATTTTAAACCTATAACCTTATTACAACAAGCGAATTAATTTACCCCAACCCTAAATATATTTTAGATACGTTAACATTAATTTAATAATAAACAAACACAATGAAATATATTTTTCTCGTTAGGTTAAAGATTTTGCGAAATTTTGAATACAAAATTTTTTGTCTTATATGGCAAGAAGAGCGTTATTATTTAACAAAAAGGTTTTACCTAATGGCACGACATATATATATATATATATATATATATATATATATATATATATATATATATATATATATATATATAATATATTTTTAAAAATGATTGAAAATCAATTTAAATAAATAGAAGAAATTCAACTTTTAATTTTAAGGGAAAAATTTTATTTTTTTTTGTTTAAAAATTTTCTGAACATAACGAAAAATACATAGTTTGTTTATTATTAAATTTGGTTTAAAATATTTTAGTTGGGGAGGAAAAATTCGCTTTTTTATTAAAGGATGGTTTTCTCAATTTTAGAAAAAATTAAAAATTTTTAATTTTAAAAAAATTGTATTTTAAACTAAAATTTAATTTTAAAAAGGACATTTTAGATGATCTTCATTGACAGTTTTACCTAATCGGCACGACATATATATATATATATAATATATATATATATATATATATATTAATATATATATATATATATATTTTATATATTTTTGTTGGGGTAAAACTGGTCAATTTCAAAGAACTCTTTTTAAAATTAAGTCCTTTCTAAAATTTTCTTTATTTAAAAGATATATTCATTTATGTTAATGTAAAAATTATAATTTTGTACAAAGAGAAACTTTAAAAACCCCACCTAACCTTATTATAACAAACAATTTAATTTAGTTTAACCCAACTAAATATATTTTATACGTTAACATTAATTTAATAATAAAACAAACAAAAATGAAATATATTTTTTCGTTAGGTTCAGAAATGTTTTTGGGAAATACCACACAAATTTCGCTTGTCTTATATGGCAAGATGAGCGTGTTTTTTTAATTGAATCAAGTTTATTTAACCCCTGCACGATATATATATATATATATATATATATATATATATATATATATATATATATATATATATATATATATTTATTGTTGGTAAAACTGTCAATTAAAAGAACTCATTTAAAATTAAGTCCATTTAAATTTTCTATACGTTTAAAGATATTTTTTTTCACATGTTGATGTAAACATTTATAATTTGTACCAAGAGAAATTTTTAAAACCTACCAAACCCTTTAAATTTACAAAAAGCGAATTTTAAATTTAGTTTCCCCCAACTAAATATATTTTGATATTAAAATTAATTTAAAAAATAAACAAACACAATGAAAAAATTTTTTTTTTTCATTAGTTCAATGTTTTTTTGAAATTATTAATACACAAATTTTCGTTTTGTCTTATAGGGGCAAGAGCGTTCTATTTAAGCCAATCAAAGTTTACTAATCGGCACGAATATATATATATATATATATATATATATATATATATTATATATATATATATATATATATATATATATATATATGTCGTGCCGATTAAAAAAACTGGTCAATTAGCAAAAAACTCATCTAAAGTTAAGTCCTTTCAAAATATTCTCTTATACGTTTAAAGATATTTTTAATTGTTAATGTAAGAACTTATAATTTGTCCCAAAGAAAACTTTGAAACCTCCTAACTTTTAAACAACAAGCGATTAAATTTTAAAATCCCCTAAATACATTTTGATACGTTAACTTTAAATTTTTAATAATAAACAAACACAATGAAATATTTTTTCGTTATGTTCGTGATTTTAAAAAATTTTTACACAAATTTTCACTTGTCTTATATGGCAAGGTGAGCGTTCTATTTAAGCCAAAATCGCAAGTTTTACCTAATCGGCACAAATATATAAATATATATATATATATATATATATATATTACTATAATTTAAAAAACCCCCACTAAATACATTTTGAAAAGTTACATTAATTTATTAATAAAAAACACAATGAAATATATTTTTTCGTTATGTTCGAATGTTTTTTTGAAATTATTGTATACACAAATTTCACTGTCTTATATGGCAATGAGCGTTCCCTTTTTCCCCAAAATCGCAAGTTTTACTAATCGCACGACATATATAAAATATATATATATATATATATATATAATATATATATATATATATATATATTATATATATATTATATATATATATATATATATATATATATATATATTTTATATATGTGTGGATTAGGTAAACAATACAACACCCCCCTTGGCCATAAGCAAGTGAAAATTTTCAGCATTTTAAAATTTCCAATCATTCTAATAAGAAAATAATCATTGTGTTTGTTTAATATTAGTTAATGACACTTTAAAATATTTAAATAGTAAATTCTTGTTGTAATAAGGTTAGTAGGTTTCAGTTTCGAAAAAATTATAAATTTTTCATTAAAAATGAAAAATATATCTTTAAACGTATAAAAGGAAATTTGAAGGTCTTAATTTAATGAGTTTGCATTGACAGTTTTACCCAACGGCAAGACATATAAAAATATATATATATATATATATATATATATATATATATATATATGTCGCGATTAGTAAACTAATTACAAAACCCATTTAAAATTTAAATCCTTCTAAAATTTTCTTATACGTTTTAAAAGAATTTTTTCATTTATGTTAGTAAAAATTTTAATTTTGAAAAGGGAAAACTTTGAAAAACCCACCAACCTTATTACAACAAGCATTTATTTTGCCTAACCCCAAATAAATATATTTTAGATACGTTAACGTTAATTTTAAAAAAAACAAATTAAAATGAGGTCAGAGGAAAATTTTGAATTTGCAAAAATTTACTTGTCCATGCATGAGTGCATAAGCAAATGTTTACAACGCAAAATTTTATATATATATATATATATATATATATATATATATATATATATATATATATATATATATATATATATATATATATATATATATATAATCGTGACGAATACAATTTAAGGTTAATTTTGAAGAAATTATTTAAAATTAAGTCTTTCAAATTTGTTCTTATATGTTTGAAGAAAATGTTTTTTCGTTTACGTTAATATAAAATAAATTTTGTACCAAAAAGAACCTTAGAAACTTACTAACTTTATTATAGAAGCACTTTTTAAATTTTAAAATTAATCCAACAAAATATTTTAGATAATTTACAGTAATTTAATAATAAACAAAAACTATGAAATATATTTTTTAATGGGTTCAGAATGATTTTAAAATTAGATATAAATTGCATATAAATTTTTTTTCCTATTCAGCAAGAAGAGCGTTCATTAAGACAAAATCGCAATTTTTTCCTATATATCTGATATAAGTAAAACTGGTCAGTTAGCAGGAACCTTTAAAAATTTAAAGGGACTTTCTACATTTCTTGTATGTTTAAAGCATTGTTTTCATTTTGGGGTTAACCTAAAAACAATAATTTTGTGCCAAAACAACCTTAAAAAACCCTACCTAACTTATTAACACAATTTAATTAGTAAAATTCAACTAAATATTTTTAAATGTTTCCAATCTCACCTTCAAAGACCACAACGATGTATCTACCTCTTTTGCTGAAAACTGATATGATGGATAATGAGAACCGCGGCATAACTTTGGATTTTCCAATAGTTTTGGGTTTTTTTCAGGTTGAAACTGCTGTTCAACTGCCCCATTCAGGATGCGAATTTAAAATGGATAATGTACATATAATTTTTTAACCCCACAATAAGCCACCCAATGGGAAGTTTTAAAAAATTTCGATTTGTATTCCCTGAACGCAGGAGGAGTTATATGATAAATACACTGGAACCTAAAGGGAAAAAAACCTGCACACGAAAATCACTCCTTACGAAAGCAAAGGGCTCGGCAGGGATGCAAATCCTTAGGAGTACACTTTAGAGGGCAAAAAAAATGACCCGGGGCCAAGACTGTACAATTGCCCCCCAGGGGGAAGATAAGGGGGGCAATAGACCTGACCGTCTTCAAAAAGGCGCTGAACGAAATAAAATCTGGGACCTCATCAGCCGGGCTGTGGTTCTGTCGGTTTACTTGCGGCCAGCGTAACAGCCTGGTGATCAGACCTGATCCACGATGCCCGGCCCCCGACTGGCAGCGGGGGTTGACCCCGAAACCCTCCAAAAAACCAGGAAATTGAATTAAAAAACAATTAAATATATTGTTTGTTAGGTTCAAATTATTTTTGCGAAATTATTGCATACAAAATTTTTCTTGTTACAATAAAGGGTTAGGGAATATTCAAAAGGCCTGTACAAAATTATTAATTTTTACCTTACATAAAAAGGGAAAAAAAATTTTAAACATATTAGAATTTTTTGGGGACTATTGAAATGATTTCGAATTAACAATTTTACTAATGGCCCTTGATATCCTCTTTCTACAATTTGAAAACCCTAGATCCGTGATTGCAACACGAAAGGCCCAGAGCTATCTTCCCCCCCGGTTGTTTTTACACTGCGACTAGCCAGAGCGAACCATGTTGTTTGGTCCGCCCCCGGGGGAGTGAAAACCCATGACGCCTAAAACCCCCAGGACCATCAAACCTACAAGAACGCCACCAGCGGAGGTGTTTTCGTGATCCGTATGCGTGGTGGGCCTCTGGCCCAATTTAATTCTACCTTTCCCTTTGGTGTACTAGCTCATCAACAGTATTTTATATTATTTAAAACCAGAACGAGTGGTATGACCCAAAAACACTGGGACTAATAATAGGATAATATATTGGGAAATGCACAAGAATGATATTATAATAGCTAAACGAAATTAACGAGAATAATAAAAAAAATCGGTCATATAATGTTTTAATATCCTTCTCCTTCTCTCTTCTCCCTCCTCCTTACTTTACTCCCGTGAAGACGGTCCTTTGGTCACGTACTGTTGACATCCTCCCCTTTTCTGCAATTGCAAGCTCCTGATGTGTTGATTGCAACAGAAAGACCTAGAGCTATCATTCTCTCAAAATTACCATGACCATGTCTTTCAGTTCCTGTGTGCCCCCCTACGGCCCTCTCTCCCTCTCTCTCTCTCCTCTTTTCTCTCTCTCTCCCTAGAATCAGGGTAAGAAAAGAAAAGCCCTTTTTCACATTAACTCCCGGTAACAGCAGGAAAAATTTAAAATGAAAAAAACCAGCTGCAAAAAAAAGTGAAGGGGGGTGAGAAAATTTTAAAAAGTAAATTAGCAGAGGTTGTTTTTAACATATAAATGAGTAGATATTGTAATAAAATATATATATATATATATATATATATATATATATATATATATATATATATATATATTATATATATATATATATATATATATATATATATATATATATATATATATATATATGTATGGGTTTGGGAAAAAGAGAATGGGTAGTAATATTATGTTGTGGAGAACAGTAAGGGGAGAATAAGGTGGATAGGGGGGAAATAGTGACACTGATAAAGGACAGTAATGGGTTTATAGTGAAAAAGAGATGAAAAAGGTAAAGAAAAAGGGAAAAATTCTCTAAATATATATTACACCATAGTCGAGGTGGGAAAATAAGATGGACGAGTTGAGATTATTGTGCTACGGGAATTGATGTTTTTGCAAAACGAGAAATTTTTAAAATATAAAAAATCGACTTTTGCCAAAATGTAAATTCGGGGTTTTAAATTTTTCCCCAAGGACGGGTTTGCGGGAAAGGTGGCACTCTATGTCCGTGATCATTTAAATTGTTGCATAAAAACGGGTATAAAGTCTGAATTAACACATACAGAGTCTGTCTGGATAGAATTTTCAGAGGGTGTGAAAAATTGTTTTTAGGCGTGATTTACCGTCCTCCAAACTTAGATAGGGTACAAGGGAGACTACTTTGGGAGGAAATTGTTAAGGCCACAAGTCACGATAACGTAGTAATTTAGGGACTTTAACTTTAGTCAGATTGATTGGAATTTCATGACAGGGAATTTAGAATCTAACGACTTTTTAGAAGTAGTTCAGATGCTTTTTTAAGCAGTTTGTAACAGAACCTACAAGGGAAATAACCTACTTGACTTGGTTCTAAGGCAAGGAAACCCTTGTTAATAATTTAGAAATTACAGAGGAACTCTGTCATGCTTACCACAAGTCAATTTAAACCTTTAGCATTGAATGGATGTATGATAGTAGGGATAATTCAGTAATGGTCCCAGATTTTCGCTTACAGATTATAATGGACTTAGAGAAATTTATCAACTGTGGACTGGGTGAAGAAGAGGTATCAATATGATAGTTTTCTTAACACTATACAGGCTGCCCAAAGAACATTTATCCTATAAAGAAATTAGACTAGCAGAAATGACCCAAAATGGATGAATAATAGGCTCAAATATCTTTTAGGCGAAGAAAGGAATTTATGGCGCATAAAGAGGTGAGGGGCATCTTATAAATCAGTATACTGACATTAAGAGGACGTTAAAAGGGAATAAGAAAAGCTAAACGGACTATGAAATTAAAGTTGCTAGGATTCAAAAACTAACCCCAAAAATTTTTCCAGGTTTATAGAACAAAAGTTAGGGATAAGATAGGTCCCCTTAAAATAACTTTGGGCATCTTTCTGACAAGGAGAATGATATGTGTCTATTTTTTAAAAATTATTTCTCTCGGTTTTCACACAGGAAGACATTAATAATATCCCAGTAATTAATTTTTACAGAGGCCCAGAAGAAGATAAATTATGTAATATCACAGTCACTAGCGAAATGATTATGAAACAGCTGGACCGACTGAAACAAAATAAATCGCCGGGTCCTGATGAGCTTTTGCAAGGGTTCTTAAGGAATGCAAATGGAACTCATGAACCAATATCTAACTTTTTAATTTATCTCTTCAAACAGGTGTAGTGTCTGATATGTGGAAGATGGCTAATGTAATTCCTATTTTTTAAAACAGGGGACAAGTCACTACCGTCAAACTACCGCCCAATAAGCCTGACCTCAATTGTAGGCAAATTACTTGAGTCAATTATAGCTGATATTATTAGAAGCCATCTAGATAACCATAATTTGATTTAATGATACCCAGCATGGATTCATGAGGCCGTTCCTGCCTATCTAATTTATTAACCTTCTTCAGTAAAGCTTTTGAGGCTGTTGATCACGATAAAGAATTCGATATTGTTTATTTAGACTTTAGTAAGGCTTTTGATAGAGCACGCACCAGAGACTGTTAAAGAAATTGGCAGCTCACATTGGGGAAAAGGGTCATGGATCGAGTCATGGCTCACCAATAGGAAGCAGAGTGTGCATAAAAAGGGTTAAATCCGAATGGGGACTTGTAACAAGTGGTGTTCCACAGGGATCAGTCTTAGGCCCATTGTTATTTATAAATATATCAATGACCTTGATGAGGGAATTACTAGTGATATGAGCAAATTCGCCGACGACACGAAGATAGGTAGGAAAAATTGATTCAAACATAGATGTCATAGAACTTCAGGAAGATTAGACAAACTTAATTCGTGGTCGAAAAGTGGCAGATGCAGTTCAATGTAGATAAATGCAAGGTTCTGAAGCTCGGGAGTGTCCATAACCCAAGCACTTATGGTTAAATAACGTAGAACTAGCCTACAGATTGCGAGAAGGACTTGGGGTGATGGAAGCAGCAACCTTAAACCAAGACAGCAATGCCTAAGGTACGTAATAAGGCAAATAGATTACTGGGATTTATATCAAGAAGTGTTAGCAACAGAAGTCCAGAGGTTATATTACAGCTTTATAATCATAGTAAGGCCTCACCTAGATTACGAGCTCAGTTCTGGTCTCCATATTACAGAATGGACATAAATTCGTTAGAAAACATTCAGCGTAGAATGACTAAATTAATAATAGCATTAGAAATCTTCCTTACGAAGAAAGATTGAAGACCCTAAAATTACATTCACTTGTAAGACGTAGAATGAGGGGAGCATGATCGGAGGTATACAAGTGGAAAATGGGTATTAACAAAGGGGATATAAAAAAAGTCTTGAGGATATCTCTCAAGAGAGAACCCGCAATAATGGATTCAAGTTAGATAAGTTTAGATTTAGAAAGGATATAGAAAGTATTGGTTTGGAAATAGGGTAGTTGATGAGTGGAACAGTCTGCCTAGTAGGGTTATTGAAGCAAGACTTGGTTTCAAATTTAGGTTGGATAAATTCATGAGTGAGAGGTTGGATTTGAGTGGGACTCTGCATGAGTGGGTAGAATTGTCAAAGCTTATTTCTTGGGTAGCATTGAAAATTGGGTTGAGCAAATATTCTGTTAGTGGGACGGATTGTGAAGGACCTGCCTAGTATGGCCAACAGGCCTGCTGCAGTGTTCCTCCTTTCTTATGTTCTTATGTTCTTAGATGTCATAGAACTTCAGGAAGATTTAGACAAACTTAATTCGTGGTCAGAAAAGTGGCAGATGCAGTTCAATGTAGATAAATGCAAGGTTCTGAAGCTCGGGAGTGTCCATGACCCAAGCACTTATAAGTTAAATAACGAACTTAGCCATACAGATTGCGAGAAGGACTTGGGGGTGATGGTAAGCAGCAACCTTAAACCAAGACAGCAATGCCTAAGCGTACGTAATAAGGCAAATAGATTACTGGGATTTATATCAAGAAGTGTTAGAACAGAAGTCCAAAGGTTATATTACAGCTTTATACATCATTAGTAAGGCCTCACCTAGATACGCAGCTCAGTTCTGGTCTCCATATTACAGAATGGACATAAATTGTTAGAAAACATTCAGCGTAGAATGACTAGAATAATACATAGCATTGAAATCTTCCTTCTGAAAAAAGATTGAAGACCCTAAAATTACATTCCTTGTAAGACGTAGAATGAGGGAGAATGATCGAGGTATAAGTGGAAAATGGAGATTAACAAAGGGGATATAAATAAGGTTTTGGGGATATCTTCCAAGAGAGAACCCGCAATAATGGATTCAAGTTAGATAAGTTTAGATTTATAAAGGATATGGGAAAGTATTGGTTTGGAAATAGGGTAGTTGATGAGTGGAACAGTCTGCCTAGTAGGGTTATTAAGCTAGGACCTTGTGTAGTTTCAAATTTAGGTTGATAAATTCATGAGTGAGAGGGTTGGATTTGAGTGGACTCAGCATGAGTGGGTAGAATTGTCAAAGCTTATTTTTGGGTAGCATTGAAAATTGGGTTGAGCAAATATTCTGTTAGTGGGACGGATTGTGAAGGACAGGCCTAGTATGGGCCAACAGGCCTGCTGCAGTGTTCCTCCTTTCTTATGTTCTTATGTTCTTATGTTTTGTGGGGTGTTGCGTCTACTCGTCCGTCTGAGAAGTATTTCGGTGTTGTGAGGATTGTGGACTTTGCTATGTTTGCTTATTGTATATCATGTGAATAAATAAATCACGACCTGAAGACAATATTCCACCTTTCGAATTCATTCATGATAAAATAAAATCGGATATTTTAGCACAATATAATGGCACAATATGTTTTCTTGTGTTTTTCATCTCTGCCGCCAGTGGTTGCCTTGGAAGTCATTACACTATCAGGACAAGGATAAAGTTGGCCTGTTTTGACCAGTTCCTGCCATATTATGAAAACCTTCAGGAATCAGTGTTCCTCAGATATGGAATCACTCAAATTCAGCTCAAATGCAGATTTTTCGGTGGATAGACGTTATAAGAACATAAGAACATAAGAAAGGAGGAACACTGCAGCAGGCCTGTTGGCCCATTCTAGGCAGGTCCTTCACATTCCATCCCACTAACAGAATATTTGTTCAACCTAATTTTCAATGCTACCCAAGAAATAAGCTTTGATAATTTTATTTACTCATGTGCAATTCCCACTCAAATCCAACCCCTTTCACTCATGAATTTATCCAACCTAAATTTAAAACTACCCAAGGTCCTTGCTTCAATAACCCTACTAGGCAGACTGTTCCACTCATCAACACCCTAT
Source organism: Cherax destructor (assembly GCA_009830355.1). Taxonomy (NCBI): domain Eukaryota; kingdom Metazoa; phylum Arthropoda; class Malacostraca; order Decapoda; family Parastacidae; genus Cherax; species Cherax destructor. The sequence continues at coordinate 13,953 of WNWK01045352.1, forward strand.
TTCCAAACCAATACTTTCCTATATCCTTTCTAAATCTAAACTTATCTAACTTGAATCCATTATTGCGGGTTCTCTTGGGGAGATACCCTCAAGACCTTATTTATATCCCCTTTGTTAATACCCATTTTCCACTTGTATACCTCGATCATGTCTCCCCTCATTCTACGTCTTACAAGTGAATGTAATTTAAGGGTCTTCAATCTTTCTTCGTAAGGAAGATTTCTAATGCTATGTATTAATTTAGTCATTCTACGCTGAATGTTTTCTAACGAATTTATGTCCATTCTGTAATATGGAGACCAGAACTGAGCTGCGTAATCTAGGTGAGGCCTTACTAATGATGTATAAAGCTGTAATATAACCTCTGGACTTCTGTTGCTAACACTTCTTGATATAAATCTCAGTAATCTGGGCTGAGTTCAACATTATTAAGCTGGTAGGTGCTGGAAATAAATGGTATAAAAATACCCAACAATGGGGAAAAAACACATAAGCGTAGATGTATCTTTATTGAGCATCGTTTGCCCACGCAGTGTTTATCGAGTCACAGTCACAGTCTGTGACTCGATGCTACTGCGTGGGCGAAACGTTGTCAATAAAGGATCACATTATACTGCTTATGTGTTTATTTTTCCACTGGTAGGTGCTAGGTTATGAACATTCCCGAGCTTTAGAACTTTGCATTTATCTACATTGAACTGCATCTGCCATTTTTCTGACCAGGAATTGAGTTTGTCTAAATCTTCCTGAAGTTCCGTGACATCTACGTCTGAATCGATTATCCTACCTATCTTCGTGTCATCAGGAAT
>WNWK01045353.1:0-14760 GCA_009830355.1 Cherax destructor
CTGTGGAGACAAAGAACCTTGTCCATGGAAGTAAAGAGGAATGTATGAGAGTATAGTTATACCAACGCTCTTATATGGGTGTGAAGCATGGGTGATGAATGTTGCAACGAGGAGAAGGCTGGAGGCAGTGGAGATGTCATGTCTAAGGTCAATGTGTGGTGTGAATATAATGCAGAGAATTCGGAGTTTGGAAATTAGGAGGAGGTGCGGGATTACCAAAACGATTGTCCAGAGAGCTGAGGAGGGGTTGTTGAGGTGGTTTGGACATGTAGAGAGAATGGAACGAGACAGAGTGACTTCGAGAGTGTATAAATCTGTAGTGGAGGAAGGCGGGGTAGGGGTCGGCCTAGGAAAGGTTGGAGGGAGGGGTAAAGGAAGTTTTGTGTGCGAGGGCTTGGACTTCCAGCAAGCATGTGTGAGCGTATTTGATAGGAGTGAATGGAGGCATATGGTTTTTAATACTTGACGTGCTGTTGGAGTGTGAGCAAAGTAACATTTATGAAGGGATTCAGGGAAACCGGCAGGCCGGACTTGAGTTCTGGAGATGGGAAGTACAGTGCCGGCACTCTGAAGGAGGGGTGTTAATGTTGCAGTTTTATAACTGTAGTGTAAAGCACCCTTCTGGCAAGACAGTGATGGAGTGAATGATGATGAAAGTTTTTCTTTTTCGGGCCACCCTGCCTTGGTGGGAATCGGCCGATGTGTTAATAAAAAAAAATATAATATATTCTCCATGCTCATCCCTTATGCAAGAGTTATTGATACATTCAAGTTGATCTGTGTAATATATACAGTGGTACCTCGGTTTACGATTTTAATCCGTCAGAGAGGGCATATTTTAAGGCGAAACAATCGTAAAACAAATCAATTTTCCCCATAAGAAATAATGGAAATAAATTTAATCCGTCCAAGACTTCCAAAAGTAGTTAAATAAAATATTTTTTAGAACTTTTGGACATTAAATAATACAGAATTGAATAAAGAATACATAAATACATGCAAATATTGTACAATAACATGTCACTTACATTTATTGAAGAGTTGTTGATGTGTGGAGGACGGGAGGAGGGGAGAAGGTGGAGTAGTATGCTAGTGTTTGGAAGGGGAATCCCCTTCCATTAACACTGCAGGTACCAAGTTCTTTTCTGGGGTTACTGGCCTTTTTCTTTGAATGCTACACTCCCTGCACGAATGCTACACTCCCTGCATGAATGCTACACTCCCTGCATGCCTACTACACTCCTTGCATCCTTGCTACACTCCCTGCATCCTTGCTACACTCCCTGCATCCTTGCTACACTCCCTGCATCCCTGCTACACTCCCTGCATCCCTGCTACACTCCCTGCATCTCTGCTACACTCCCTGCATCTTTGCTACACTCCCTGCATCCTTGCTACACTCCCTGCATCCTTGCTACACTCCCTGCATCCTTGCTACACTCCCTGCATCCTTGCTACACTCCCTGCATCCTTGCTACACTCCCTGCATCCCTGCTACACTCCCTGCATAAATGCTACACTCCCTGCATAAATGCTTCACTCCCTGCACATTCTTTACCACAGGCTTAGCACTAGGATCTTTCCTTGGACCCATGGTAGCTTATTTAGCAGTTGCAAGCACTAAAAACAGCAGTGGAATAATGACAATATATACTGGTATGAATGCGTGGGTGTGGGTGGGTGGTCGCTCTCGCTTGTAAACAATAGCACTGACGCTCCCTGGAGTGCGCGCTCAGCTGGGCGCCAAGCGGACAGGTCCGGTACGAATGTCGGTAAACGAAGCAAACATCGTAAGCCACAAACAAATTTCTTACGTTATAAATATCGGTTACCGAAAATAACGTAAAATGATAACATCGTAAGCCGGGGTTCCACTGTAGCTATTCCACCCCCTCGCTGATCTGTCCTACAGTTTTGAATGGCTGTGTAATCTGGGATGGCATAGACATCTGTAGTATCAGGCTTTAGCCAGGTCTCAGTGAGTGTGATAATTGACATATTGGTCTGGAGGGATTGGAGTAGTGCTGTGAGGTCATTATAATGTTTGCTCAAAGATCTAACTTTGTAATTGAAGATAGTTAAGTTATTGTTGGCTCTGAGTAATGTCTTTGCTTGATCTGCTGTGTAATAGTTGCAGTTGCTGTTGGAATCATGTAAGTCATTTAATAATAGGTTGATATCAGGATCAATTCCTGTAATCATAAGATTTGATGTGATTCTATAACTAGACCTGAGAACAATGGATAATAATAAATAATATGGTACTAGATTAACTTCTTAGGAACTAGTGGATTATTACAATTTTTAACACTTGTTTACAGAGATATAGGATATTTGACAGAGTTCTTGGCACATGAATTTGTACCTTAGTTAATTTATACAAATGCAATTTATTGAACTATGGTAGTTATTCTAAAGCTAGGAATAAAGGAGCTAGGGAAAATAATAGCAAACAATGAAAGTAAAGTAATTTAGTACCTGAGTTAGCACCTTAATTATTATAATAAAAATTAATATAATAACTGTGGCAGGTAGATAATTTTTTTTTAAATAAAGAAACTAGGGAATATAATAGTAAACAATGAGAGTAAATACTTTAGGGAATATAAAAGTAAACAATGAGAGTAAAACACTTTAGCACCAGAATTAGCACCTTAATTATTTTTTAAAGCTTCAAGTAAAGGAGTTATTGGATGAAAGGCAGTACTAGGTATTGATTTGTTGAGAACTATTTCAAGAGAATATATAAATGGGGACTAAATTAAGTGGACAGATAGTAAATATGATATAAAATTAATTTAGAAGCAAGATTTGATTTATATTATAAAGTTTAAGCAAGTAATAGCACTAAAAAAAGTACATTGTTTATGAGGTAGTTGGTACTAGCTAGTAAAGTTAGTACAAAGAATTGCACAATAATGTAGTAAGAACATACACTAATACACCACACATATATTATGTGTTGAGGACAATTGGCTAATCAGTAATGGTTATGTCAGCTTGTCTAAGGAAGTTGGAGAGATCACGTTCGTTTGATATAGAAAATTGCTGACCTGTTGATGCTTTTCGAACTAGTATTTTTCCATCACGAGTGAAGCACTGATGGATTTTGTTCTCCAGTTTAAGTTTTCTCAACCTAAACAGAAGGTTTTGACGTTTCCTGGTTTGGCACTCGTTGATGTACACTCCATTTTCACTGTAATTGCTGATTTAATTAGGTCCTTTTTTTGTATTATATGAATGAAGTCTGATCATAATACTATGTTTACCTTGTTTTCCTAGCAATCGTGGTTCTTTGATTTCATTACTTTGCACATTAACTTGTAGGTGGTCTTGTAATATGTTAGCAGTTTCCTTGCACTAGGATTGAGTTATGTCTCTGGGAATGTGATTGCTGTTTATTATAACTGCATCAGACAAGTTATCTTGTTCGGTTTTGTCATCTTGAAAATCAAGATATTCATCAAGTCGAGTGTGCATGTTGTTATTCCAGTCCTTGATTGCTTCTTCCACCTTCATATTCAGAGTTGTTATTTGATCGGTGTGACTGGTTATAGCTGTTTGCAGAGTATTTTCTGTGTCAGTATTTCCCGATGTGATCTTCTCTTCAAGGTTTTGGATCTTGATCTCGACGTTAGTTAGCTTGGATTCATATTTCACTAATTTTGCTTTGATGTCTTTGTTTTCAGCTTCAAGGGCAATGATGTATTCCCTAATAGTATCAGGAGTAGTCATACCTTGGTGACCAGGATGGAATCCTACGAAGCTGGTGGGGTTGGAGGGAGAGTCAGCCATGTTCGGTGTTATTATTGTTGTCGGGACCCGGGTGGGGGTGTGGGGGGTTGTTGATGCATCGGCTTTCTGTTGTGTAGACATGTTGTGTTTCAAAGTCCTTAGCGTTGGTTTCTTGTTACTGTTGTTGGTTCCTCTGCGATTTCCGCTCATAGTATCACTAGTGAAGCTATGGAGGAGGCTTTATTTCCTTTAGCTTGGGTTAGGCATTCGTCTGGCAGCGCGGGCGATGTATGAGTTTGCAGGGCTGTCTTCCTTAGATCTTCAATTTTGTTAAAGTTTGGGTAGCATTTCTAGTATTCTTGGGTCATTTTGTGATCTACGTGGGTTTGTGCAGTTGTACCTTCAATTAGGCCATCACAAGCTTTGATGAGCGCTGAGTTTTTTGAAGAATAAAGGCTGCTAGGATGCTGCCTCTGCTGCTGCTGCTGCTATCATACCATTACCCACTAGATTATGTTTGATAAATTATTTTTCTTTGATCAATTTTATAGGGGATTTTGAGGCTAGGGGAGTAACACAGTGAATAATGTTATTTTGAGGCAGTGTAAAGTTATTTAATAACTTTGTAGGTAATGTAAAGTAGTGGGAAATAAAAAGATATCCAAGAACAATACCATCAAATTATCAAAAACAGATGAACCCCTACTCTCACCAACTGAGACAGCATTAGACTTAATGTTTTCTTCTCCACCATAGGAAAGAATCTAGCGAGTAAAATCCCAAGCTCGAACACCCATCCAACAGACTACCTCACCAACACCTACCCTGATACACTATTCCTAGCTCCTACCAACCCAATAGAAGTCTCGCTCATAATCAACACCCTTAAAAACAAGGCAGGAGACATAAACAGCTTACCACCTTTTATGTACAAAAAAGCTTCACAGGTACTGTCACCAATTATTGCAACACTCTTCAATAAATCCATTGAAGCCTCTACCTTCCCATCAATTCTCAAAATAGCAAGGGTCACCTCGATCCACAAAGGAGGTGATCAAACAGACTTAAATAATTATAGACCAATATTTAATTTACCACTGCTTTCTAAAATCTTCGAAAAATTAATTCATAGACAGATCTATTCCTACCTCGTCTCACACAACGTACTCAACCCCTGTCAGTTTGGATTCAGGACCAACAAGAGCACAAATGATGCTATCATACACATGCTAGAGTTAATATACACTGCACTTGAGAAGAAAGAAGTCCCACTGGGAATCTTCATTGATCTACTCAAAGCTTTTGATACAGTCGACCATGATTTACTGCTCACAAAATTAACACATGTTTCTAACTCATTATTCCAGTCTATGTTAATCATAGCTGTTATAAAGTTATTAACAGCTGACTCGTTATGTAGTCTGAAGGTAACTTTTGTAATATCTTGGGGCAATTTACCTAGGTTGGGTATGAGAAAGGTAGGGTAGTGGTCTGTGGTGTTGTCTGTGATTATGCATGATTTTAGAGGGGATATAGTGTTAGTCCAGATGTGGTCTAATAATGAGATACTAGTTTCAGAGATTCTTGTAGGTTTTGATATTGTTGGCAGTAACAAGCAGTTGTTCATAGTGTTTGTGAATTCTGTTACCTGTGGGTCCTGCAGTGTAAAAGAGAGCAAATGAGAGGGTGGGTGAGATGTTATCAACAAATTTTGTTGAAAATAAGAAAAAGTTTTGGAGTGAGATTAACAAGTTGAGAAAACCTAGGGAAGAATGGATTTGTCAGTTAAAAATAGGAGAGGAGAGTTATTAAATGGAGAGTTAGAGGTATCAGGAAGATGGAGGGAATATTTTGAGGAATTGTTAAATGTTGATGAAGATAAGGAAACTGTGATTTTGTGTATAGGGCAAGGAGGAATAACATCTTATAGGAGTGAGGAAGAACCAGTTGTGAGTGTGGGGAAGTTCGTGAGGCAGTGAGTAGAATGAAAGGGGTAAAGCAGCTGGGATTGATGGGATAAAGATAGAAATGTTAAAGGCAGGTGGGGATATAGTTTTAGAGTGGTTAGTGTTTTTATTTAATAAATGTATGGAAGAGGGTAAGGTACCTAGGGATTGGCAGAGAGCATGCATAATTCCTTTGTATAAAGGCAAAAGGGACAAAAGAGGAGGGGTTGTTGAGGTGGTTCGGACATGTAGAGAGAATGGAACGAGACAGAATGACTTCAAGAGTGTATAAATCTGTAGTGGAGGGAAGGAGGGGTAGGGGTCGGCCTAGGAAAGGCTGGAGGGAGGGTAAAGGAGGTTTTGTGTGCGAGGGCTTGGACTTCCAGCAAGCATGTGTGAGCGTATTTGATAGGAGTGAATGAAGACAAATGGTTTTAATACTTGACGTGCTGTTGGAGTGTGAGCAAAGTAACATTAATATATAATAATAATATAATAATAATATAATAATAATATTTTTATTTGGACATGATACAAAAATTACATTTGGTTATTGAGATTACATGAGGTGTACATGCCAAAAGCCCCTAGTATGCAGGGCATTTTGGGCAGACTTAAAATTAACTTAAAACTAAATTGTAAGAATTTTTGTAGATAGTATACAATGAGTAAAGGTGAGTATTTAAGCTATGAAATTTGAACATAGTTTTGTACTTTTGTCTTCATTATAAAATTAATTAAATCAGATTAAACAAATTAAAGCAATAATAATAATAAAATAATAAAAAGTTATGGTTGATAATTTATAAAATAAGTAAAGTTGCATATCTAAGTTATAAAGTTTGAATATAAGTTGAACATATCAATTAATTGTAGCAATTTATTGCAGCAATGCAACTAATTGAGTGAGATAACAATTTAAAACAATTGCATTGCAGTTAGTTTACGTGGTCATTATAATGTAAGTGTTGTGGGAATAATTAGCTAAGTTAGTATTATTCATAACAGGTTTTACATTCATTCATTCGTTCATTCATACATTACATTGACTTGAATAGTCAGGTTTTACGTTAAGTGATTATTCTACTTTGCTGGGAATGGTTGATATGGAGCAATTAGCTTTGGGTGAGAAGGTGGTTTTTAGCATCGTTTTGAATTGGTGTACAGGTAGGGTTTCTTTGGCAATGACAGGTAATGAATTCCAAATTTTCGTGCCTTTATGTGCATTGAGTTTTTACATAGTGTTAGGTGGACACAGGGAACATCGAGGAGTGATCTGTGTCTAGTGTTATGGTCATGTGTCCTGTTAAAATTAGTAAGGAGAAGTTTGAGTGGTGGGTTAATATCTGCATAGAGTGTTCTATGTATGTAATAGGCACAGTAAAAAGTATGGATGTCTTGTATGGTGAGTAAGTTTAGGTTTTTGAATATTGGTTGAGTATGTTGCTTGGAGTGAGAATTTATCATCATTCTAACTGCTGCCTTTTGTTGTGTTATTAGTGGTCTGAGATGAGTTATTGATGTAGAGCCCCATGCGCAGATTCCATAGGTGAGGTAGGGGTAAATGAGTGAGTGATATAGGGTAAGGAGAGCTGGTTGTGGAACATAGTACCGTATCTTGGATAGTATTCCCACGGTCTTTGAGACTTTCTTGGAGATTTGTTGTATATGTGTCTGAAATTTGAGGCCACTGTCAAGATGTATTCCTAAGAATTTTCCCTCTGTGAGTTTTGCGATAGGGGACCCGTTTATCATTATGTTAAGTGGTGCGTTTGTAGCTCTGTTCCCAAACTGGATAAAATAGGTTTTATCAATATTGAGAGTAAGTTTGTTGGTCATCATCCAGGTAGATATTTTCTGCAATTCAGTATTTGCAGTGTTGGCTAGTGTGTCTGGGCTTGGGTGAGAGATAACGTATGTAGTGTCATCTGCAAAAAGTATGGGTTTGAGTAGTTGAGATGCATTTGGTAGGTCGTTAATGTAAATGAGAAGAGTAGTGGGCCAAGAACACTTCCCTGTGGGACACCTACGGTAATAGTTTGCGCGGTGGAGCTAGCTCCATTTGTGTACACATATTGGTTTCTGTTGCTAAGGTATGATTTTAGGTAGTTTAGGAGTGTCCTCTTATACCATAGTTCGATAATTTTAAGTGTAACAGATCATGGTCAACTGTATCAAAAGCTTTACGTAAATCAATGAAGATTCCCACTGGGATTTCTTTTTTCTCAAGGGCGGTGTAAATTATTTCTAACATGTGTATAATGGCATTATTTGTATTTTTATTAGGCCTGAATCCAAATTGACAGTGGTTGAGTACATTGTTGGAGGTGAGGTAGGAATATATTTGTCTATGAATTAATTTTCAAAGATTTTGGAGAGAAGGGGTAAGTTAGATATCGGCCTGTAGTTATTCAGGTCTGCTTGATCTCCTCCCTTATGTATTGGGGTGACCCTCGCTATTTTGAGTATTGATGGGAAGGTAGAGGATTCAATGGATTTGTTAAAAAGTGTTACAATAATTGGTGAGAGAACTTGAGAGGCTTTTTTTGTATATACTATAAGGTGGTAAGTTATTTAGGTCACCTGCTTTTTTTTAATGTGTTGATTATAAGTGAAACTTCTATTGGGTTAGTTGGGGCTAGGAATAGTGATTTGCTGGATATCGGATAGGTGCCAGTGAGATAGTCGTTAGGTGGAGTATTAGAACTTGGGATTTTGCTTGCCAGCTTTTACCTATGGTGAAGAAGAAATCATTGAGTTTGTTTGCCGTTTCAATAGGTGGGAGTAGGGGTTAATCTGGTTTTGTTAGTTTGATTGTTCTGTTTGTGGATATCTTTTTGTTCCTAGAATTTCAGATAGGGTTTTCCAGGTCTTTTTATATCACCTTTTAAGTTATGTAATCTGTTCTTATAGTACAGTTTTTGACCTTCTTATCAGACTCGTTAGGTTTGATGAGTAGCTTTTGTTTGTTCTCTTGATATTTGTCCCATTCTGTACTGTTTTCATATAGGTGCTTTATATTAATGGACTTGAGTATGCTGGGGTTGCCAGGGACTATTTAATCTTTTAGTTGTGATTTGTTTAGTTTTTAGGGCAGTGCTTATTATAGAGGTATTGGGTCTTTTAAGAAAATTATTAATACATAAGTCAGTATCTGGGAAGTTGTCTATTTCTGTTTGCCAGTCAATGTTTGTCATAGCTGTTATAAAGCTATTTATAGCTGTCTCATTATGTAGTCTGAAGGTAACTTTAGTAGTCTCTAGTGGTAATTTTCCGAGATTTGTTATGAAAAGGTCGGGTAGTGGTCAGTGGTATTGTCTGTGATTATGCCTGATTTTAATGGGGATATGGTGTTAGTCCAGATATGGTCTAATAGAGAGGCACGAGTCTCAGAGATTCTCGTAGGTTTTGTTATTGTCGGAGCAGCAAGCAGTTGCTCATAGTGTTTGTGAATTCAGTTACTAGTGGGTCCTGATCTTGTAGGAGGTTTATATTGAAGTCGCCTGTGAGGATTAAGTGGTCTTTGTTCATGTGTGCATCAGTAATCATACTTCCTAATTTTTCACTAAATTGCTGAATGTTTGACTGTGGTAATCTATAGATGTTTATAACTGTGAGAGGTTTTTGTAGATATTTGGATTTAAAATTAGGTATTATATATTCTCCATGTTCATCTCTTGTGCAAGTATTGTTAATACATTCAAGCTGGTCTGAGTAGAACATAGCTGTGCCACCTCCTTGTTGGTCTGGCCGACAATTGTGTATGGCTGTGTAACCAGGAATGGCATAGATATCTGTAGTATGAGGCTTTAACCATGTTTCAGTGAGAGCAATGATGGACATACTGGCCTGAAGTGAGTTTAATAATGCAGTGAGGTCATCAAAATGTTTGCTTAAAGATCTGACATTGTAATTAAAGATAGTTATGTTATTGTTGGATTTGAGTAGTGTTTTAGCCTGTTCTGCTGTGTAGTAATGACAATTGTTGTTAGGTTCATGTAAGTCATTTAATAGAAGGTTGATTTCAGGATCAATGTTTGGAATCATAAGATTTAGTGTGATTCTATAATTAAACTTAAAATTAGAACAGGGAAATCGGCAGGCCGGACTTGAGTCCTGGAGATGGGAAGTACAGTGTCTGCACTCTGAAGGAGGGGTGTTAATGTTGCAGTTTTATAACTGTAGTGTAAAGCACCCCTCTGGCAAGACAGTGATGGAGTGAATGTTGATGAAAGTTTTTATTTTTCGGGCCACCCTGCCTTGGTGGGAATCGGCTGATGTGTTAAAAAAAAAAGTCTGTTGAGTATACCTGGTAAAGTGTATGGTAGAGTTATTATTGAAAGAATTAGGAGTAAGATGGAGAGCAGGATAGCAGATGAACAAGGAGGCTTTAGGAAGGGTAGGGGGTGTGTAGACCAAGTGTTTGCAGTGAAACATATAGGTAAATAATATTTAGATAAGGATAAAGAGGTGTTTGTGGCATTTATGGATTTGGAAAAGGCATATGATAGGGTGGATAGAGGGGCAATGTGAAAAAAGTGAAAAAAAAAGGTATATCGGCAACGATTCTGCAAGTGGCAGAACTCCTGTTGCTGTCAGGTGAGCATCCAGTGCCAACTTCTCCGCTTCATATCTCGGTAACTACTGACCCAAATTTTTTTTTTATCCTATAACACTTAAAAAAAATGTGCTCTAGATACGGTACTATGTTCCACAACCAGCTCTCCACTTACCCTATATCACTCACTCATTTACCCATACCTCACCTATGGAATCTGCGCATGGGGCTCTACATCAATAACTCATCTCAGACCACTAATAACACAACAAAAGGCAGCAGTTAGAATGATAACAAATTCTCACTCCAGACAACATACTCCACCAATATTCAAAAACCTAAACTTACTCACCATACAAGACATCCATACTTTTACTGTGCCCTATTACATACATAGAACACTCTATGCAAATATTAACCCACCATAAACTACTCATACCAATTTTAACAGGACACATGACCATAACACTGAACACAGTCACTCCTCGATGATTCCCCGTGTCCATCTAACACTATGTAAAACTCAATGCATATAAAAGACACGAAAATTTGGAATTCATTACCTGTCGTACCAAAGAATCCCTGCCTGTACCCCAATTCAAAACGATGCTAAAAATCACCTTCTCCCAAAGCTAAATGCTCAATATCAAACATTCCCAACAAGAAGTAGAATAATCACTTAATGTAAAAACCTGACTAATCAATTGAATGTCTAAAACCTGTTATGAATAATACATACTAAGCTAACTATTTCACAACATTTTACATTATAATGACCACGTAAACTGTAACTACAATACAGTGGTGTTTAAATTGTTATCTCACTCAATTAGTTGCATTGCTACAATTAAATGATATGTTAACTTATATTCAAACTTTATAACTTAGATACGCAATTATACTTATCTTATAAATTATCAACCATAACTTTTTACCATGTAGTCTAGAATTAAGTAGACCCTGGAGGAATGCCCGCAATGCACAGCATATTAGGAGCTTTTTGGCATGTACATCTCATTAATAAATAATGTTATAATATGTAATAACTATGTATAACTATGTCTACCGTAATCATTGTACCATGTCTCAATAAAGTATTATTATTATTATTATTATTATTATTATTATTATTACACAATTCTCAAGACACTGTGTGAACTATTGTACGCCTCTATTATTTACTTGACTGTTCAGCCTTGTACACATCTAGTTAATGACTTACTATGCGAGGGCTCATTTAGTGGTGAAACCTAGCATAACCAGTGTGCAAACAAGGACCTTATTCTCCAATCCAACAAAGGTGAATTTTACAACTCAGCGTTACTCATGCCTCTGAATTCTGCTCATCACCCTAAACCTGCCTCAAACCTGCCAGACTAAGCCAGCCTGACTGTCCGCTGAACAAAATAGTTTTATTTCTTCAACTGTCCTGATGTACTTATATTCTTCTATGCACTGTATATTTTGGGATGAGTGCTGCATGAGTGCTGCATGAGGTGCTGCATGAGTGCTGCATGTTTGGTAGTTTAGAACAACTTGTACCAGCACTGCAGTACCTATGGTAACTCCTTCGGCTGCCAGATACTGATGTTTAAGTATGACAGGCCAGTGAGGTTTATCCTGCAAGCAATAGTAGTTTGTACTGATTTATTTGTGCACCGAGTGGAAATTCGTCTGTCATTCCAATACCCGTGGGTAATGTGTGTGTGTGTGTGTGTGTGTGTGTGTGTGTGTGTGTGTCCGCAGGTTTGGAGTAAACAGGTTGCACGAGTATTGCAGTGTTTGGCAACTGTCTCCAGTGATTGTCTGTGTCAAGTGAGGTAGACGTCCCTTCCTCGGCCGCCTATTCATCTGTATCATTAACTCATTGCTATTATCGTCGTATGGAATAAAGGCGAGTTTCGCTGATCCAGGCAAAACAGCTTGAATCTTTCCACTTCAAGCACCGGGAAACTGAAGTGACTGCTGAGAGGACTGGATGGTGTTGGCAAATTAGAGGATGGTGAAGGCAGATTTGAAACATATATTAATAAACAGGGGGGGAAAAAAAGGGAAAAAGGTTAATACGGGGAAATTGAAAGAATAAGAAGGGAAACCCTCTCAAAGCTATCGGGGAAATTGTTTTCCCCCGACACTGATATAAAAAAGATTAAATGGTTTTACGAAGTAAATTAAACAACCAGAAAGACCCTTTTTTTACGATGAGGAAAATGCTTTTTTTTCACAAAGACCAAGCATTCATAGATACAATTTCCTCCTAATATACCAACATCAAACTTTGCGCCCCACCAAGGGACCTAAAGTGCTTTGTTTTACAAGTTAAATCACTTGGATCCTAAATTTCTGGTGTCAGACAAGTTTTCAAGACCTCATCGTCTTAATTTTAGGCACTACATCATTGTCTTGCACAGCCCTTTTTCATCGTCGATGCAAAAATTAATGTTGGGGTCACACTCCCCAAAAAAAGGCCACTAAGTCACTTGGGGGCAGTGTATGAATTCTTATCCTTCTCAAAATAATAAAAATATAAGTATATTTTTATTTCTACATGACAAGGTATAAACTATTGACATCAATGACCTATACTATATAGAAAAGGGTTGTTATGAGAGATTTCGGGAAATTAGGCGTTTTGCCCCCGGGAAAGCGCCCCCCCCAGTCCACTAACACCCAGGTACCCATTTTCTGATGGGTGAACGTGGAAAAAAGGGGTCATGGAAAAGGTCCCAATGTTTTTTCCCCCCCCTACCGGGGGGGCCCGGGGCCCATTTTAGAAACCCGGGGGGCCCGGATACCGGAAATTATAAAACGTACCGGGGATTCGATCTCCGGGCCTCAGGGGGGAGCTGGGGGTGCTAGCGATCGGCACGGGACACCCCCGTATGATCAAAAAAAAAAAGACTGTTGCAAAACAAATAATTGTAAGACCACAGGGGGCACATCAGTCATGCTGACTTTGCGTGGGGCTGCCCACACACACCCAAAAAGGGGGGGCAACCTCACCCTCCACCTCCCCCGGGGGGCCCCAGGCCTACCAGATCCCCAGTCTGAATACTGGCCTCATACCGGGGGCAAAAACCTGGGAGCACATCACAGAGCTCCATCTAGTCTGCTTCTCACACTAGTGATGTGGCTGCCACACCACTAGCCTAGCTGAGTCAGCTTCACGCCCCAGGTGAGGCAAGTCTTGCTCTAGTGGTACGTAACCTGCAGTTGGGGGATCAGTACTTGAAAAAAAAAAGTTGTACCTAAAAAACACAGTACTTGAGAAACAAAAGTTGTTAAAAAAACACGAACGTGAAAAAAATGCAGAGTTGTCAATGAGCACCCAGATAAATCTGTCGATATTCGGGACATGAGGGGAGGATGACAAAAAGTGATAGGAAAGGGGTCGAAAATTCGATAATGACAAATGAAAAATTGTGTCGAAAATTTAAAGGGGAACCATCCCGAGGGTAGCGGTGTCTATGAGACAGTGTAATATTATGAGTGTTATGTAAGTGGTGGTGGTGCCGAGTGTGGTGAGGACGACCACGTTGATTTAATGTTGTATGAATAATGCTGATAAATGTGGAATATAAGGGGGGTAGTGGCGTGGTGATTTTTTGGAAATAAGTGTAATATAACGGAGGAGGGAATGTAGTGGGGGCCCACTCCTACATTCACAAAAAAGCGCTTCTCTATGTAAACAAAGACTCCACAGGCCTCCAGATAGGGAAATGAAAAAGTTATGGGCAGGTAAAACTGTTGGTATTGACATTGTGTGCTATTTGTATAAAAAAAAATTTTTGCGGGAAACAAGCAATATCCCAGGGCGTCTGTAATGGAACAAAACTCGTATAAACTTTCTATTCTGGAATATTGCATCACTTAGAAAAAAATTTCTACTTTTTCCATAAAGTAAAACCCCCTGATGTTATTATCTACAAGAGTGCAAAGTCCCCGAAAAAATTAACCACTTAAATTCCCCCCATTTTTTCATATAACCCCAAATCCTAACCTTTTCTATATATTAAAAAACACTTTCCCCTCAACTTCTTTGCACATAAGAAAATGGAGGGGCAGACCTGGTGTTAGGATATATATTGGGGAAATTTTCAAATATTAAACTTGTATGCTCCTGTAAAGAATTTTTTGGAGCTCCCCAAATGTGTTAGTCTGAACCTATTTATTTTGGGGATTATAATGCAAGACAAAAAGCATTAGAAACTCAAAAATTTTTAAAACGTGGGAAACAACTGTTGTTACTCTCAAATATTCATGATAATGTGCATATTATAAGTTTCCTTGAACCCCCATATCAAGTAATCCTTGATCTGTGTCTTGGCTTTAACATTTTTTTTGCCAGCTGTATTTCCATTTTAACATATATCATCAGATCATTTCCCAAAATTAACCACTCTAGATATTAAAATATCTTCTGGTGGGAATTCAAAGAAAACCTTTTTTTGGGCCCCTGATCAGCATGACACTTTGTGCACATATTAAAAGTAGTATAATTGCTATGAATATTCCTCTGTT
>WNWK01045354.1:0-14760 GCA_009830355.1 Cherax destructor
GGGGTTCGATATAACACCCTCTTCCCTTGCCACTGAAATTGGTAATCATCTG
Organism: Cherax destructor; assembly: GCA_009830355.1. Taxonomy (NCBI): domain Eukaryota; kingdom Metazoa; phylum Arthropoda; class Malacostraca; order Decapoda; family Parastacidae; genus Cherax; species Cherax destructor. The sequence goes on from WNWK01045354.1 coordinate 53, forward strand.
GTTCGTTTTCCCGGGGGCCCATCTATCCCTCATTTTTTTCTTCTAAGTCTGCCAGCAGTTAAACCCCTTAGTTTTTTCTTCTCTCAGAGAAGAATCTTATAATGCCCCTTTTACCCTTCAAGAACGAGGCAACACTCTCCGCTTGCCGTCATCGGCAGCTGGGCCAGACGGATACAATTGTAGCTCGCATTTACATCAGTCTGTTTATGTTCTCTTACGATCTTTAATCTTAAATGGTCCAAAAGGGAGTTTTTCCCCCAGCTGTGGAAGTCTGCTATTCTTCCTTTTCGAAAACCGGGTACTAGGGGAATGATGCCCCCCACTACCACCCCTCGCTCTTACCAGTGCAGTTTGAAAAGGTGATGGAACGTCTAGTTAACAGCTTTTGATGTGGTATTTAGAGTTTTAAAGTCTCCCCCTAGTCAATATGGCTTTCGTAAGGGCCGTTTGCCATTGCCCCCTTTTATGCGTTTTTGGGGAAAAAAGGAAAATGGCAACAGCAAGAAAAAGAAAGTGAAAGTTTATAAACCAATGGGAGGGGGAAGAGGGGAGATAAAGCAACTATTGGCAGAAAGGTGCGCTAGTCAAGTATAGGTAGGGGAGGGGAAGAGGGGTGGGTTTTTTTAAAAAATGCAGTGTTAAATGCAGGGGATGTTTGTGGCTATAGGAAGGGGGCAGGAGGAAAGGGAGCGATTGGTGGAATGATGAGGAAAAAAGGTGCGATAAAGAAAAAGATCACTTAAATGGTTTTTACAAAGGAATATAAAAAAGGGGCAGAGTATATGGAGGTAAAAAAAAGGTGAAGGGGTTGTGAAGTAAAAGGAGAGCACATGATAGAGGGGGTGAGGCACTGTAAAAAATTTTGTGAGAATAAAAAAAATTTGGGGGGAGATAAACAGGTTAAGAAAGCCTAGGGAACGAATGAATTTGTCAGTTTAAAACAGAGTGGGGGAGTTAGTAGAGGGGGATTGGTATTGGGAAGATGGTGGGAATATTTTGAGGAATTTTTTAAATGTTGATGAAGGGGGGAGGCAGTAATTTTATTCACTGGGGGAGGTATAACATTTTTTAGGTGTGAAGAAGACCCGGAGGGGAGTGTGGGGGAGATGGGAGGCATTACAGAATAAAAGGGGGGTAAAGCAGCGGGAACTGATGGGATCTGACAGAAATGTTAAAAGCGGGGGATACACAACAGGACCCAGTGGAAGAGCGCGCCCCCACTAAACCGGGTTGGCCCCCGGGACGACAAAAAAAAAAAAAAAAAAAAAAAAAAAGCGGGGGAGGATATAGTGTTGGAGTTGTTGTTTTTTTTGTTCAATAAATGTATGAAAGAGGGGAAGGTACCTGGGGATTGGCAGAAAGTGTGTACAGATTCCCTCTTACCGCGTACTGTTTTGGACAATTTGGGAGTTATGAGGGGCTCTGCAGTCGTTTTGTATACTTTACGAGAACTTGAGTCATGAATGGGCAGCAGCGCCTCAGCATCAAACATCTCGATGTCCTTCCTACAGCCACCAGTAAAATCTTTCACAGTCTCCAAGACTACATATCTGTACAAATTTCTTGTTGTTTTTCCTCTTCCAAGAGGAAAATGGAAAATAAAAAAGAAGTTCACAGAAAAGGGGGTTATGGTGTGTTCGTATGTGTGTTTATATTCATGGCACTAATAAAAAAGATAAATGCACATTTAACATCACATTTTCCCCTATTGAAGATTTGTTGGTGTATGGAACACGGGGAGGAGGGGGGAGGGAGGCGAGTTTATTATGCTTCAATATGATAAGGGTAAAGAGGTTTTTTTGGCATTTATGGATTTGGAAAAAGGGGATGATAGGGTGATAGGGGGGAAGTGGCAGATGTTGCAGGTGTATGGGAAAAGGGGGTAGGTTCAAAGCAGGAAGACAGAGGATAGTGAGGCTCAGGTTAGGGGTGTAGGAGAGAGGGGAGATTATTTCTGGGAAAAGTGGCCTTAGACAGGGATTTTATGTCCCGGGGTTTTTCAATATATTTATAGATGGGGGTTTTAAGAGAAGTGAAAGCAAGGGTCTTTGGGAAGAAGTGTGGGGTTAAAAAAATAAAAATCAAATACAAAGGGGAGTTGTCACAGTTGCTTTTTTCTGATGACACTGTGCTTTTGGGGGATTCTGAAGAGAATTGCAGAGGTTTGGGGGATGAATTTGGTAAGGTATGTAAAAAAAAGAAAAATTTAAAGTGAATATAGGAAAGAGTAAGGTGAGGATAACAAAAGATTAGGTGACGAAAGATTGGGTATCAGATTGGAGGGGGGGTATGGAGGAGGGAATGTTCAGATATTTGGGGGTGGGCATGTGGATGGGGCATGAAGGGTGAGGTGAATATAGAATTGATGAGGGAAAACTGAGTTGCATTTGGGGTCTGGGAGACAAAAAACTTTTATTGAATTGAGGGGAAGTGAAGTAAGTTTTTTCAACACCTTATTGGGTGTGAAGCATGGTGATGAATGTCCCAATGAGGGAAGGCTGGAGGCAGTGTAGATGTCATGTCTGAGGTCAATTTGGGGTGAATATAATGCAGAGAATTCGGAGTTTGGAAATTAGGAGGAGGTGCGGATTACCAAAAACTATTATCCAGAGGGCTGAGGGGGGGTTGTTGGGTGGTTGGGACATGTAGAGAGAATGGAACGAAACAGAATGACCTCGGGGTGTATAAATCTGTTGTGGAGGGAAGACGAGGTCAGTTTCGTCCCAGGAAAGGTTGGGGGGAGGGCGAAAGAGGTTTTGTGTGCGAGGGGCTTGATTTCCAGCAACAGGGGTGCGTATTTATAGGAATGAATGGAGACAAATGGTTTTAATACTTGACGTGCTGTTGGGGTGTGAGCAAAATAACATTTATGAAGGGTTCAGGGAAACCGGGAGGCCGGATTGAGTCCTGGAGATGGGAAGTACAGTGTCTGCACTCTGAAGGAGGGATGTTAATGTTGCAGTTTTATAACTGTAGTGTAAAGCACCCCTCTGGCAAGACAGTGATGGAGTGAATGATGAAAAAAGTTTTTTTTTTCGGGGCCACCCTGCCTTGGGGGGAATCGACCGATGTGCTAAAAAAAAAAAAATAATGATGCTAATATCATCTCTTGGGCATTTATTTATCAAAACATCTAATATGACATATTAAACAATATTAATAACATAGAAACATGATAGGGGCCCCTCGGATTCCCATTAATCCGTTCCGGGGGGGCAACAAACCGAAAATAACTTAACCCAACTATTTTTCCCATAAGAAAAATGGAAATTCAATTAATCCGTTTCAGACCCCCAAAAAGTATTAAAATAAATTTTTTTTACACATTAACTTACACAGAAATGTATATAAATTACAACAAATACAACAACAGTGATTAACTTCACACTTACCTTTATTGAAGAGTTGTTGATGTGGGAAGAAGGAAGGGGGGGGGAGGAAGGAGAGTAGTATTTTTGGGAAGGGTAACCCCCTTCTATTAACACTGCAGGTACCAAGTTTTTTTGGGGGGGTTACTTTTTTTTTTAATGCCACTGGGCCCGGGGTTGAGTCACTGGCCCCCTTTTAACCCAAAAAAATCTGTCCAGGAAGCTCTGTGTCTGGCTTTTTTAAAACATCCCTGAAATGGGACACCACATTTCATTGTACCTGTTGCCAGCCCCGGCCTGCAACTCTTTGTTAGGTGAAATTTATCCATAAAGCCTTACACATCAGTCCATTGTGCAATGATCTCCTTTGTTCTCCATATTTCTGACATTCTTTACCACAGGGCTGGCACTAGGGGCTTTTTTTGGGCCCCTGGTGGCTTATTTAGCAGCTGTAGGACTAAAAACAGTGGAAAAATGACAAAAAGTAGGTTGAAGGGGGGGCGGGGGCGCCACTCGCTGGGTAAACAATGGCACACTGCTGTCCCAGGGCACGTGTCGCGTCCAAAGAAGCTTTTTCCGAGCGGATCATCGTAAACGGCCAATATTTTTTCGGAAAAAAGTATTGCTAACCGAATTTAGTGTAATCCGACGCCACTAATCCGGGGGGCCACTGTTTACTTTAGAATGAATAAAATAGCATTACAAATGTGGGGGAAGGGGGGGGGGTTTTTGGGCCCCGGGGGTGTTTTTTTTAATTAAAACCACCACCACTATTCACACTGAAACAATGTACTAATTTAAAAAGAAATATTTACACTTTTTAAATAAGAAATATTTACACTTTATAAATAAGAATTATTTACACTTTATAAATAAGAAATATTTACACTTACCTTGGGGATGTTAGTTTAATTAGTTAGTTTGATGGAGGAGATGCTGGCAGGGTTTTGGGGGGTGGAAGATAGCAGGTCTAGCTGGTGCTTTAGCTTTTATCGACTCCCGCTGCTTTAGTATCGTAATATCGCAGAATTACTGAATCACTGAAGAAGGCACTTTCCCCCCTCTTCCCTCCCCACTTTGGTACTTTGCTAGAGTTTTTCTTAAATTTCTATCGTGTTTCTCACCTTCTTTACCAAAATGCTGGACTAGGAGCTTTTTTTGGGCCCATGATGGCTTTTTTTTGCAGTTGGCACAAAAACAATGGATTATTATGAATGTATCATATGAACCCGGGGGATGGGGGTCACTACCCACAAACAATGCCACACTGACCTTCTGAATGTTGTGGGGGAGCCTTTGTGTACGCTCGGCTGCTCCCGGCCGCACGGGTGCTCCGTGCCACTGCCAAATCGCAAAAAATAGTGAACCTTGAGTCTTTTTTTTTTAAAAAAGGGGAAAAGCGAAATTCCAAACACATGTGCGGGGAAACTCGGGGGTCCACTGTAAAAAAATGATCGGACCAAAGAAAGAGAAAAAAAGGGGGAAATGGTACAGGGGGACAGATGGGCAGCAAAAGGGACATCCCAAACCAGGTATCAGCCCATCGGGCCGAATAAACAATCAAATGCAAAGTCAGTACGGGAAAAACCCGGGGGTATGTACACCGGGGGCCATACCAGGTAGTACATTGCCAGTGGTACTAATGAAACACAAAACAACAAAAAAACATCCCAAATGGTAAGTCCTGCTTCATATTTGCAAATATTGGGGTCTAAAACCAAAAAAAAACGACAAAGTTAGTTATGCACTGGGCTCATATCAGAAGTGAATGCCATGTTTGGAGCATTTAAGAAACACACACACAAGGGAAGTTTTGGATGGAGAGATAAAGATAGAAAACTGTAACATGTATAGATGTGATAGAATTAATAGGTCACGGGGAGGAGAGGACTTATGTAAAAGATACTTTTGTTGCACAGAAGTGCAACAAGGTTTAAAGTTGAAAATGGGAATTTTGGGAATTATCCTATATACAAACCACCATCACAACTGCTGAAATTTCCCAAGATCAGTTGGAAAGATAGATGCTATCGGGGACAGGCGGGAAAAAATCCCACACCAAATATTTTTTTTTGGAGTTTTTAAATACCCCTCATGTAAAATGGAAGATATCGCAATGCAATGTTATACCAGAAATATTCCAGGAAGCACCCTGGCTCAACAGGACATCCCGGGGAACTAATGAGGTTGTGAAAAGTTCTTGAACCAACAGAAAAGTCCCACTAGAAATGAAAAACCCTGGATTTGATATTCACAAACAAGAAGGAGCTAATCAGAGACATAATGGTTCAAAAACAATATAGTCTGATCAAACATCATAGAAATTCAAATGAGTATTAACTCAGTGTTAGGGAACTGCATCACTAATGTTAGAGACGGGATGTTCAGTAAGTTTAATTTTAACAACCATAGAATTGACTGGGAAAAAAAAAAAACCAAAAGCTATTAGACATATCCTGGGAATCAGACATGAGCACCCTAAATCCCCACCAGTGCCTAGAGAAGTGAATACAGAAGCATACAAAGGAGCAGAACTTTAGAAACCCAGAAGAAGATCAGATATAAAAAGAGACAAAAAGATGGTACACAAGAAGAAAATGGGGTTTCTGAATTGCTTAAAAAACAAATATGCTGCAACAGAGGAAGATAGTCTTCAGATCACTGAATTAGAGCAAAAACTTAGGATGTCATACCTAACAGAAGAAGTACAAAGGGAGCAAAGGGCCAAAAGGATATTGCAAAAAACCCAAAATATTTCTATTCCTATGCAAAATCCCAAACAAGAACTGCCTGTAGAATTGGACCATTATTGAAGAGATTCATAAAGCGATGAAAGGAAATCGTGAAACCTAAAAGAACAGTACAAGCGTGTTCAGCATCCCACTAAATGACAGCAAGGTAGAAAAAGCAGAAATATTTTTTACCCAGCAGAAGGCCGTGCAGACCAACTAACTGACATTAGTACAAGTCCTTTGATTTCGGAAAAAAAAATGGACAACATGCCCACTCACTGAGCACCTGGGCCAGATTCACGGGAAATTTTTATTTATAAAGAAGGGCAAAGTACCACTATCACGAGCCCTCAGTATTCTTTGGAGAAAGAGTGCTCTAGGTGAAATACCGGAGGCCTTAAAGAGTGCAGACATAGCTCCTTTGCACAAGGGAGGTAGTAGAGCACTAGCTAAAAATTTCAGACCAGTAGCCCAACTTCTCACATCATAAAATTTTTCAAAGAGTGATAAGATGGCAGATTTCAAATTTATGGACCAGCAGAACCCAAACCAGCATGGTTTTAGAGCAGGACGATCGGTGTCACAGCTGCTGAACCATTATGACAGAATTACGGAGGTATTGAAGATGACCAAAACGCAGATGTAAACTACACAGATTTTGCAAAGGCATTTGACAAATGTGATCATGGAGTTATAGGACAAAAAGAGGGCCATGGGCATTACGGAGAAGGTAGGCAGATGGATTTCCGGGTTCCCAACACACAGAACACAAAAAGTAGTAGTGAACAGAGCAAGATCCCGCATCAGCGAGGTAAAAAACTCAGTGCCCCGGGGACTGTCCTGGCATCTCTACTGTTTCTCATCCTCATAGCAGACATAGATAAAAACACCCGTCACTTTTGTATCATCATTTGCAGATGACACTAAAATGCATGAAATCTCTATGGTAGAGGACACTGAAAAAATTTCAGGAAGACATAAGCAGGGTTTTTTAGTGGGCAGTGGAGAACAACATGACATTCAATGGTGATAAATTCCAGCTGCTTATGTATGGAAAGAATAAAGAACTCAAACAGAACATATGCAGCCCTCTTCACTTTACAACAGAGATAGGGGCCCAAGACCCCGCGGTGATTTCATCGCAATCGAAGAACACCCTTTCTGACACTTCAAAAGTGTCACCACCACCCAAAAATTTAAAAAATTGTTTTATGTTTATTGGGAAATTCCTTTCAATCTGTTTATTATTAACGGTAATACAACATGAAATAGGTCAGTGACACTTCCAAGATATTCCAGGAAATGCATACATAGCTGATTACTTGAAAAAAAAAAAAAAAATTCAGTCTTTGATGGGGTAAGGGGATTTTATAGTTACCCTTCAGGCGGGTAACATTTTCTGTAATGGTCGCGTCATTTTTTTTTATTATTATTACCATCCACATACCTTGTTCACTGAGTTTAATCATTTATTAAGCTGGCTTGAGGCAAGAATGAAAAAATAAAAATTTCGCTCTGGAGTGCTTTAGATGTCAGCTACCAAACCTATACGAAATACATATGAATTTACAGTCCCCCAGAGGATTATTAATTATATTTTATTATTATTATTATTATCACCATTGGCATCCCTTTTTGTTCCCCAGTATAATAATTTTTTGTGTCACAGAGAGACAAAAATGTCAACACACAGACAAACACACCAGCTGACCCCTTGACTGTGTACTTTTTTTTGTACCTCTTCCATTTTTTTTTGTTTTTCCTCTTCCAAGTGCTGCTGCCGTCTATTGTGCACTTAAAAAGTACAAGATAGTTATGGCAGCACTTGGAAGGGGAAAAAAAAGGGAAAAGGAAGAATAAAAAAGAAGTTCACAGTAAAGGGATCGGGTTTTTTTCCCCTTTGGCTTTAATTCTGTCTCTCTGGGCAGCTTTAAGAAATGTTTTAACTCGTGAACAAGGTATGTTGATGGTGATATAATAATAATAATAATAATAATAATAATAATTAATAAAGATAAAGATTTATTTCTTGTAATAATAAAATCGCTCTGGAGTGCTTTAAATGTCAGCTACAAACCTATACAAGTGCTGCTGCACTTCTATTTTTACTATGGGGTACACAATCAAGTTCAAATTTGTAAAAATATGTAGTTTTGGAGATTTTAAAAGCTAGTGTACTGAGTGGCTGTAAGAAGGAGATTGGATTGACCAAGTTCTCAAGGGCATAAAATTTTTTTTTTTTTTTTTTTACTCGCGGAGAGCCCATTAACCCGAGTTTGAAAACAAGTACATCGGAAAGTGAGGAGAGGCTGTATACAAAGCTCAAGAGGGTCACCAAATAGAATGAAAGGATCACGTAAAGCCCGGGAATAATTTTTCAGCTGACCTTTCTTTTAAAGACCATAACAAGACAAAGATCATGGCAGCCAGGAAGATGCGGGGTGGGTATGAGAACTCTCTTCAAATCGCTAGTGCTCCCCCATTTAGAATATTGCTCAGTGCCATAAAAAATACGGAGTGGGGATAGGGGGGAAGTGTAAAAAAAACCCAGTGGGGGCAGGGGTGCAGTGGGGACAATAAGGGGAAAACTGTATCAACATCTGGGGGCCCAGACTATTCAACATCTTACCAGAAATATCAAAAACACGGTGGAACAAGTGTAGAAGCCTACAAAAGGAAACTAGACAACTATTTTACCAGGTGCCAGATCAACCAGGCTGTGATGGATATGTGGGGCGAGCCTCCAGCAGCAACAGCCTGGTTGCCCGGGCATCAGATGAGCCTGGCCCATGGGGGGGCCCGAGAATGGGAAAAACCCCTCAAACTTTTCAAAGGTATATAAAAGGAAAAAACGGGGGAGTTAATCTATAGCTCTTGTGTCTCTTGAGGATGTTGATCTACATCTCCTGGTTTTCAGGGGTTTCACAAGGTGGTAGTGTGTTAAAGTTTAAGCCCTGGACCTTTTGATAGTGATGTTTTCCCCCCTTCCTGACACTCTTGGGAAGGTTGAGTTTTTAAAAGGTCCTGGTTTCTTGAGGGGTTACTACAGCTCCTCTGCCTCTTGAGGTACTGCTACTGGGCATCTTACATTCATGGGGGTACAGGTGCTGCGATTATGTGATAGGGGGAATAAATCTCTCGGATCACTCAGCAGCCGAAACTTGTCTGGTTTGTTTTTTGGAATATGTCGGGGTCGGGGTCAGTTAATATAAATGAAAAATTAGTTTATGTACCCTTTGTTTTAGGTTAATTGTTTTTGTTTTATCGAGCTATATATTTTCTTTTAAAATAAAAGTATTGATATTTTTTGCAGCATCCATGAGACTGTGCAGGGGATCCAGGGGGGGGTTTATTTGTCGGATGAAGGTAGGCACAGTTCTAGAAATATGAATTCTGGCCACCTAAACAGACTACAAAAGAAATTTTTTAGGTCCTGCCAGGATGGACACAATTATGCAGTTGTTCATTGCACAGGCTATATAAAAAAATTTGGGCCCCCAACTGGTGTTCAGGTAAGAAAGACAGGTCAATATTAAGCATGATATAAATATGTGGGGGGAAAGGGCTGATATTGAAAATAAATATCATTATTATTGTCACATGTTGTATTTTACTGTAGGTAATGTCTTAACTTTTTTTTTTTTTGTTGAATGGTGAAACATTATTCCTATATGAGTATATTTATATTAAGGCATTTTCTTGTCACCCTTCAGCTAAAAAAAAAAATAAGGGAAAAGTAACCCAAGTACCACCACTACTGTACAAAATGAGCAGCTCAAATCCTTTTACCCCCCATTACATTTCTCTTCAACCACTAAAAAACCCAAAACTTTCTTGGCATCTCTCAAAATAGCAAGTATTAATGATACACAAAAAAGTAAACAATTATAGGCCAATATCAAACTTGCCTTTACAGTGGGCCCCGAGTTTGTAAAACCCCCTGAAGTCTGCTCGCCATTACCGAAGAAATTTTCTCCCTTAAAGGGAAAAAATTTTCCCTAGGTTAGTCTATTTCAAACCCCCAAAAAACACTTCCCGAACTTACAAAATTATCCATAATTGCACGATTTCCGGGGGATTCGTTAACCGAGGGTCCACTGTACTTTCCAAAATCTTTGAGAAGCTTATACACAAAAAATTATACTCTTCCACACAAGGTCCCCAACCCCTGCCAATTTGGCCAGGAGAAACAAAAAAACAAATGATGCAAAATAAAAATGCTAGACCTTTTTACAAGCACTTGAAAAAAAAATACCCGCTTGGACCTTTATCGATTAAAAAATTTTGATGGTAGATCACAGCATCCTACCCCCCTTGATCATTCGGGAAAAGAGGCCATGCATTCTTTTATCAAGTCTTACCTACTAATAGAAAGCAGATGTCTCTGTCAAGGATGCAACATTTGCAAGACCCCGGGACACTGGTGTACCAAGGGGCCTTGGCCCCCTCCTTTTCCTTTTATACATCAACGATTTTCCCAAACGATCACAACTTACGTGTATTCTCTTTACTGGCACATGACTTTTTTTCATCTCCCCCAAAACTAGCCCCCCCACTAAGTTAATAAAGAGCTTGCAAAAATAAATGGATGACTGTCAATAAACTTACACTTAATATAGACAAACGTGTTACATTGTTTGGGAGTAGAGCAAGTGAGGTCCAACTAAACATTATGTGAACGCGCTCTTTTGCTAGACATTGAGGGAAAATTCCTGGGTCTGCACCTTGACAGCAACCTGAAATTCAAACCCATATCCAAACATAACAAAAAGTGCCCAAAAACAGTTCATCCTCTCAAAGATACGTTACTATTACCACAAATAACACAACTTTAACTATTTATTCACTGATCTCCCCCTACCTCACCTATACTATTTGTGCCTGGAATTTCAAATGACAAATCACCTAAAGCCAATAATAACCCAAAAAGCTGCAGTGCAAATGATCACACAATCCACTGCTGATAACACCCCCCCCCCCCTCTTCAAAGACCTAAACCTACTCACTGTACAAAACCCTCTTGTAAAAAAAAAGGCACAATACCGTGATGGAACAATACACACAACCCCAATATAAAAGGAAAGAGCTTACCCACTTTTGGCCCACTTGGACCATTTAAAAAGTCACACAACACGAAGGACAGGGGGAAAGGGGGTTTTATAGGCAGGCAGACAGGGGGGGAAAGAGGTAGTAGTATAGTGGTAGTGGTAGTGGGAGTCAGTCATAAACAGGAAAGGGAGCAAAGACGCGGGCGGCCCTAGGGGAAAACAAGAACACAGTAGGGAAAAAATAAAATAAAATAGAGGACAAAACAAACCCCTGGCTTTGTCTCTTTTGTCTTTCCTCTCCCATTACATTTTAAATGCTCCAAACTTCAGAACACCCGTGACTTAACCTGATTCCTTCCCCCCCTCCCTCTTTTCCTTTTCCCTGGGCTCTTTCTTTTTTTTTTTTTGCCTTGTATTTGTCCTCTATTTTATTTTATTTTTTTCCCCCTGTGTTCTTTTTTACCCTTACGGGGCCAGCGTCTTTGCAGGGTCCTTTCCTAGTTTATGACTGACTCCACTACTACTACCACACCACTATCACTATACCCTTGTGCCCTCCCCTGTCTGCCTGCCTATAAATACCCCTTCCACCTGTCCTTCGTGTTAGGGGACTTTGTAAATGGGCCAAGTCAGCCAAACGTCGTCATAAGCTCTTCTCCTTTTTTATTTCGGGGTTTTGTGTGTATTCTCTTTTACTACTGTGTGACCTACATTTACAGAACAATCAATTCTTTTAAACCTGACCTGGCGCTTTTTAAGTTGCGACAGGACCACAAAAAACCTCTTTTGACATTACCCCTGCCCGGCTAAATCTTTTTAAAAAATCAATGTACTGTACATAAAAGGGGCCCCAAAAACTGGGAACTCTGCCAGAAATCTAAAAACCACTGGCTAAGCTAACATTTTTTTAAAAATACATTTAAAAACCCTTTTTAAACTCCTTAACCATCCCAGCCCATCATAAATACATATGTAAAAACTATACATGCATTTCTCAATATTATAACAAGTAAAAACCTTATAATCAATATACAGATACTTACTCTAACATCTGTAATCATCTCAATTGTTAACTTATTAAAAACCCTATACATGAACTAATAGAATATTCAATTCTATGTATTCATTTCTTGCCAAGACCATATGTCTATATTTAAAAATTTATGTTTTTTTCAAAATAAGTTTGTGGCATAATTCTTTTACACATTGAAAATGGAAAAAAATAAATTTGAAATATTGCATGTTCATATCATATAACATTATTTTATTGGAATAGTCTTCCATATCCTTACAAGAAACATTTTGTTGATGGTTTTGCATCTTATCATGCCCATAGTAGGTTGCAGAGGAACCAAGAGCATTTAGGAAAATGAATGAATCAAGTGTTTGCTGTTTGTGCATTCATAAATTTGGAAAAGGAAATGATAGGGGGGCTATGTGACAGGTGTTGTAGATATATTTAAAATGTAAGTTTTACGAGATAGTAAAGGTTGGTTAAAATTTGTAGGGAGAAAAGTAACCCCAGTAAGAGTTTATCTTGGGAATGTGTGCTGCCCTCATGGCCATTTTATATGCACATAGTTCTTGTCCTTGTAGTGTTATATTTTATTTTCATGGGGGAAAAATTAAAATTTTTTCTGAAGCAAAGAAGTGGACCCTCGGTTAACAATCCCCCAAACGTGCAATTAGAAGATAATTTGTAAGTTCTGTGGAAGTGTATTTTGGGGGTTTTGGAAAACCCCGTAAATTTTTTCCCTTTAAGGGAGTAAATTGTCGGGAAGGCATTGACAGACTTCGGAGTGAAGTTTTAAAACTCGGGGTCCACTGTATAGAAATGGAGTTAAACAGGTGAATCTGAGAAACTTGAGATATTAAATTAGATCAACTATGGAATGGAAAGGGGAAAAAAAATTTTAATTAAAAAATAATGAATATTAGCAATGAAGCAGGATGTCAAGTGGGTTATAGTAAGTGTATATTTGGGGGGGAAGAGTGTAGAGAACAGAGAGAGAGAGAAAAGAGAAAGAAAGAGATTTGGAGGTGATAATGAACGTTTTGGATTTTTGAACCAAGTGGGGGAATAATTGTTGGGGTGATATAACTGGTAAAGTGGAATACTGTTTTAGTGGACATAGTAGGTAAGATTAGAGTTCCAGGAATAAATGACAGTAGAGGGCCTCTTAATTGAATTATGTAAAAAAAAAAAGAGGTTTGGTAATAGGCAATACTTATTTTAAAAAAAAAATAAGATATACAAGTTTACAAGATATGATGTGGCATGTAATAACAGCAGTTTATTAGACTATAGTATTGTTTAAAAAATTAGTGGGTAGACTTCTGGAAAGTGTGTTTTAGAGGAGAGAGTGATGCATCAGATCATTATTTAGAGGGAAATATGTTTTGCCCTTTTTGGGATAGTATGAGTTCACTGGTTAATGGAGTGAATTAAAGACATCCTCCGGTCTTGCAGTTTATTATAACAGGACATACATAAAGAAGCTTCAGCCACATGTCTGTCTCAGCCTAGCACAAGATTTGAGCGGGGAGGCAGCCAGAGCCTCAGCACAAGCCTAGGGCACTGCAGGCCTACCCCAAATGTCAACAGAGCGTCGCCATGAGGGCGAGAATGCCATGTCCCAACAAATTCTGCCAGACCATCAGTTACCAAATGTTATCCATCCCAAATGCCAACACCAACATTGCTGACAGTTCGGTCCACTGCAGCTGGATGACTTCACACAGCATAACAATGCTAAGCATTCATACAAAAAGGGGTGTGGGCTTAAGCTCAAAATTTGTACAAAGCAAAAATTTGCATTCACCTTTTGACATATAGTGAAGTAATGCAAAACAACTAACATTAAATCATTCCTAAATGAATCAACAGTTGACTGTGGTGAGTTGTTTGACAAATTCTGCATTAAAATATATTCACAAAGGAAAGTGAGCAGAGGCATCGTATTGCAACACAAGCAACAATGTCAGAATCCCAAATTCGGGAAGAATAATCAGGGGTCCTAAAAAAAAATTAAGAGTAAAATGGGGAAAGGGCTTTTGAGGACTCATACAGACACTAGTCAGAATTTTTAAATGGCCATATGAAAAAATTTAAAATGTCATCACACAAAAAAGAAAAATGTTAAGTCTGCAAGAGCAGGGTACCAAACAGTGGGTATTACAGTAGACATTTCTAGATATGGACCACAGAGGCTCATTTGGGAGGTGAGAGATACAGTGCAATTCTGGAATGACAGTCAGGGAATGAATAATGATGACCATATCCTTGGCAGTAATAGCTACCATGTTTACACAATATTAACCTTGGAAACCAACACCAATATATGAGGAACTCAATTTTTTTTTTTTGTATCTACAAAAATAAAGGACCAAATAGGTTAATTCAATCAGAGGAAAAGCTAAATAAAATTTGAATGATATTTGAGTTGCTTTATTTTATGTACTAGTACAAGAATGATGTCTTGTCATTCTTTTTATGTTGTATTCATAATAAGTGAAAATTAATAATGTACAGTAGTAGTAAAAATAATTTTAATTGAACG
>WNWK01045355.1:0-14760 GCA_009830355.1 Cherax destructor
AAACAATGAAATTCAGACATCCTAATTTTGTAGTGGGTAAGTGGTTGAGCAATCCTCAGCACAATATGAGTAGCTTTTGAGTAACTGGTAGGTATTAGGTATGGTTTGTCTGGTTAATTTTGGGTGATGAGGTGATTTCTTAGTGGGGCCTTAAACTGATTTGCAGACAGGTCCTTTAGTGTGTTCTGACAATGAATTCCAGATCTTCGGGCCCTTTACGTGCATAGCATTTTTGCCTAGGGAGAGATGGACACGAAGGATATCGAAGAGTGATTTGTGTCTCGTATTATGGCTGAGTGTTCTGTTATAGTTATCAAGGAGGAGCTTGAGAGGAGGGTATATATTTGAGTATAGTGTTCTGTGGGTATGTAGTAGGCACAATAATAAGTGTGGATGTTTTGTATATTAAGCAAGTTAAGGCTCTTGAAAAGTGGTGGAGTGTGTTGTCTAATGCAGGAGTTGGTAATCAATCATACTGCAGCTTTTTGTTGGGTTATTAAAGGCTTAAGGTGATTTGCTGTGGTTGAGCCACATGCACAAATACCATAGGTGAGGTAAGGATAAATGAGAGTGGTACAGAGCTAGTAGAGCTGATTGGGGTACATAGCAGCGTATCTTTGAAAGGATGCCTACTGTTTTGGAGACTTCCTTGGAAATTTGTTGTATGTGTGTCTGAAATTTGAGACTGCAGTCAAGGCAGAGACCTAGAAATTTGCCCTCTGTCTGTCTAGAAGTGGGTGAACCATTTATCAATATGTTTAGCTGTACATTTGAAGCTCTGTTACCAAATAGCATTAAGTAGGTTTTGTCTATATTGAGAGTAAGTTTGTTGGTAGTTATCCAAGTAGATATTTTTAGCAGTTCGGCATTTACAGTGTCTGTTAGTATGGTTGGGTTTGGGTGAGAGAAGACATAAGTAATGTCATCTGTAAATAAAATGGGTTTAGGAGATTAGATGCATTTGGTAGATCATTGATGTAAATGAGAAAGAGAAGTGGGCCAAGGACACTCCCCTGTGGGACTCCAATCAGAATAGGTTATGTAGTGGAGCTGGCTCCATTTATATATACATGTACAGTGGACCCTCGGTTAACGAATACCCCGGAAATCGTGCAATTATGTAAGTATAATTTTGTAAGTTCTTGTGGAAGTGTATTTTTGGGGGTCTGAAATAGACTAACCTACATGAAATTTTTCCTTAAGGGAGTAAATTCGTTCGGTAATGGCACTTGAGCAGACTTCAGGAGTGAAGTTTTTACGAAACTCGGGGGTCCACTGTACTGGGTTCTATTGCCAAGATAAGATTTTAGGTAATCGAGAATGTCCTCTGACCCCGTAATGTGCGAGTTTTAGGTGCAAAAGGTCATGGTCAACTGTATCAAAAGCTTTTCGTAAGTCTATGAAAAGTCCCAAGGGAAATTCATTTTTTCCAAGTGCAGAATATATTAGTTCAAGCATATGTATAATAGCATCATTAGTACCTTTTTCGGTCTGAACCCAAACTGACAGGGGTTGAGTATGTTGTGGGTTACAAGGTAGGAGTAGACTTGTTTGTGAATTAATTTTTCGAAGATTTTAGATAGTAGGGGCAAGTTTGATATAGGCCTATATAGTTGTTTAATTCAGCTGGATCGCCTCCTTTGACAGTAATGATTTTCACAATAAAATAGATTACATGAATCTTAAACAAATATATATATGAGACAGAAAAAATCATAACACCTAGATTATACTACAGCCTCTTCTCACTTAACGATGGAGTTCCGTTCCTAATACCGCATCGGTAAACAAATTTGTCGCTAAACGAGGAACATACATGTATAATGGTAGTGGGTTTATGTCAAACATCTTTGATATTGCTTTAATGTCACCTTTGCACCGTTTATAACATTTCTGGTATATTTTCAAATGTTTATCAGTAGTGTACTGCATAGTGTAATAAACAGAATAGAGGAAATCAGCTCTAATATACATTATTTAGGTATGCATACTGGTCAGAGAGCCCGTCGTAAGTCTGAGTCATCGGTAAACGAGTACGTTGCTTAGTGAGGAGAGGCTGTATATTAAGATTATTCTGCTAATTGAATATAAAATCCTAATAATTCTAATAGTAGTTACTAGTATTATTACAGAATGTAATGATAGTATTTTACATGTACATGTATTTGAGGAGGTAGATCATGGTAATGAATATGATATTGTGTATATGGACTTCAGTAAGGCTTTTGATAGAGTCCCACATCAGAGACTATTGAGGAAAATTAAGGCACACGGAATAGGAGGAGAAATTTTTTCCTGGATAGAGGCATGGTTGACAAATAGGCAGCAGAGAGTTTGCATGAATGGGGAGAAATCAGAGTGGGGAAGTGTCACAAGCGGTGTTCCACAGGGGTCAGTATTGGGCCCCTTGTTGTTCACAATCTACATAAACGACATAGATGAGGGAATAAATAGCGACATAAGCAAATTTGCCGATGACACCAAAATAGGCCGTCCAATTCATTCAAATGAGGACATTAGAGCACTCCAGGAAGATTTGAATAGACTGATGCAGTGGTCGGAGAAGTGGCAGATGCAGTTTAATATAGATAAATGCAAAGTTCTAAATATTGGACAGGACAATAACCATGCCACATATAAACTAAATAATGTAGATCTTAATACTACTGATTGCAAAAAGGATTTAGGAGTTCTGGTTAGCAGTAATCTAAAACCAAGACAGCAGTGCATAACTGTTCGCAATAAAGCAAACAGAATCATTGACTTCATATCAAGAAGCATAAATAATAGGAGTTCTCAGGTTGTTCTTCAACTCTATATATCCTTGGTTAGGCCCCATCTAGATTATGCTGCACAGTTTTGGTCACCGTATTACAGAATGGATATAAATGCTCTGGAAAACGTACAGAGGAGGATGACAAAGTTGATCCCATGTATCAGAAATCTTCCCTATGAGGATAGACTGAGGGCCCTGAATCTGCACTCTCTAGAAAGGCGTAGAATTAGGGGGGACATGATTGAAGTGTATAAATGGAAAACAGGAATAAATAAAGGGGATGTAAATAGCGTGCTAAAAATATCTAGTATTGACAGGACTCGCAGCAATGGCTTTAAGTTGGATAAATTCAGATTCAGGAAGGATATAGGAAAGCATTGGTTTGGTAATAGAGTTGTTGATGAGTGGAACAAACTCCCGATTACAGTTATAGAGGCTAAAACGTTGTGTAGTTTTAAAAATAGGCTAGATAAATATATGAGTGGGTGCGGGTGGGTGTGAGTTGGTCCTGACTAGCTTGTGCTACTAGGTCAGATGCCGTGCTCCTTCCTTAAGTGAATGTAACCTGACCTGGCTGGGTCGGGGCATTGGCTTAAGCCGGTGGGAGACTTGGACCTGCCTCGCATGGGCCAGTAGGCCTGCTGCAGTGTTCCTTCTTTCTTATGTTCTTATATGTATATAATACATTAATGATATTCAAAGTAAAATTGATTCAGTGAGAATAACTGTGTGTACAGTATATGGACAGAAAAAATCCTAGGATGGTATCCGAGAATAAAAATACAATACTTAGATTATACAATATTTAAAGAATACTTAAATTATACAATATATTTAAAGAATACTTAAATTATACAATATATTTAAAGAATACTTAAATTATACAATATATTTAAAGAATACTTAGGTTATACAATATATTTAAAGAATATATTTAGGAGTGAAGAAGAGCAGGATGTGAGTGTAGGGGAGGTGCGTGAGGCATTACGTAGAATGAAAGGGGGTAAAGCAGCAGGAATTGACGGAATCATGACAGAAATGTTAAAAGCAGGGGGGGATATAGTGCTGGAGTGGTTGGTATTTTTGTTTAATAAATGTATGAAAGAGGGAAGGTACCTAGGGATTGGCAGCGAGCATGTATAGTTCCTTTATATAAAGGGAAGGGGATAAAGAGAGTGTAAAAATTATAGGGAATAAGTTTACTGAGTATACCAGGTAAAGTGTATGGCAGGGTTATTATTGAAAGAATTAGAGGTAAGACAGAGAGTAGGATTGCAGATGAGCAAGGAGGCTTTAGAATGGGTAGGGGATGTGTAGATCAAGTGTTTACAGTGAAGCATATATGTGAACAGTATTTAGATAAAGGTAGAGAAGTTTTTATTGCATTTATGGATTTAGAAAAGGCATATGATAGAGTGGATAGGGGAGCAATGTGGCAAATGTTGCAAGTGTATGGAATAGGTAGTAAGTTACTGAAGGCTGTAAAGAGTTTTTATGAGGATAGTGAGGCTCAGGTTAGGGTGTGTAGGAGAGAGGAGATTACTTCCCGGTAAAAGTAGGTCTTAGACAGGAATGTGTGATGTCACCATGGTTGTTTAATATATTTATAGATGGGGTTGTAAAAGAAGTAAATGCTAGGGTGTTGGGGAGAGGGGTGGGATTAAATTTTGGAGAATTAAATGCAAATGGGAGTTGACACAGTTACTTTTTGCTGATGATACTGTGCTTATGGGAGATTCTAAAGAAAAGTTGCAAAGGTTAGTGGACGAGTTTGGGAGAGTGTGTAAAGGTAGAAAGTTGAAAGTGAACATAGATAAGAGAAGGTGATGAGGGTATCAAACGATTTAAATAAAGAAAAATTGGATATCACATTGGAGAGAGGGATTATGGAAGAAGTAAATGTTTTCAGATATTTGGGAGTTGATGTGTCAGCGGATGGATTTATGAAGGATAAAGGGTTTAAACCCTAGAATTGATGAAGGAAAAAGGTGAGTGGTGCATTGAGGTATCTGTGGAGACAAAAACGTTATCCATGGAGGCAAAGAAGGGAATGTACGAAAGTATAGTGGTACCAACACTCTTATATGGGTGTGAAGCATGGGTTGCAAATGCTGCAGTGAGGAGGAGGCTGGAGGCAGTGGAGATGTCCTGTCTAAGGGCAATGTGTGGTGTAAATATTATGCAGAAAATTCGGAATGTGGAAATTAGGAAAAGGTGTGGAGTTACTAAAAGTATTTGTCAGAGGGCTGAAGAGGGGTTGTTGAGGTGGTTTGGTCATTTAGAGAGAATGGATCAAAGTAGAATGACTTGGAGAGCGTATAAATCTGTAGGGGAAGGAAGGCGGGGTAGGGGTCGTCCTAGAAAAGGTTGGAGGGAAGGGGTAAAGGAGGTTTTGTGGGAGAGGGGCTTGGACTTCCAGCAAGCATGTGTGAGCGTGTTAGATAGGAGTGAATGGAGACGAATGGTTTTTGGGACATGACGATCTGTTGGAGTGTGAGCAGGGTAACATTGTGTGAAGGGATTCAGGGAAACCAGTTAATTGATTTAGTTGGACTTGAGTCCTGGAAATGGGAAGTACAATGCCTGCACTTTAAAGGAGGGGTCTGAGATAGTGACAGCTGGGAGGGACTTTTCTCAGCTGTCGTATCTGAGCTCCTCTGCAAAGACAGTGATTATGTATGAGTGTGGTGAAAGTGTTGAATGATGATGAAAGTTTTTTCTTTTTGGGGATTTTCTTTCTTTTTGGGTCACCCTGCCTCGGTGGGAGACGGCCGACTTGTTGAAAAAAAAAAAAAAAAATTTAAAGAACAGAATTCTTCCTCCGTAAGCCATGCGTGTCGTAAGAGGCGACTAAAATGCCGGGAGCAAGGGGCTAGTAACACCTTCTCCTGTATATATTACTAAATGTAAAAGGAGAAACTTTCGTTTTCCCTTTTCGGCCACCCCGCTTCGGTGGGAAACGACCGACGTGTTGAAAGAAAGAAAGACTTAGGTTATACAATATATTTAAAGAATACTTAGGTTATACAATATATTTAAAGAATACTTAGGTTATACAATATATTTAATTAAAAATTGTAGTGTATTATTGTAGTGTATCTACAATTTTTATTTCTTTACATGGTGTAAATAGTACAGTTTACATGTAATAAAACATTAGTAGGCACAAAAGAAAGCCACTTATTATGCAATGCATTTTGGGCAACTAATCATAATGCTTAAATGTTACTTAAGAACTAAATCAAGGACTCCAGTGGAAATAAGTTACTTGAGTTTCTTGGGTTATCCTGGGTAATTTACACAATTGTTATTATATATAATTGTACTTGTGTGTACCCGTACGAAAATACACTTATTTACTTATTAAGTAGAGCTTGTGGAGTGACTGAATACAAATGGTGAAGATGAAGGAAATTAGTTACAAAAGAAATACAATATTTGAGTATTCTGTGAAAGGGAGAGAAGGTCAGATCAAATTCCTTGAATCAAGAACCCCTAACCCCTCACTGTCTTTTTTTGGGTTATCCTAGGTAACCTACAAATATGCAGCTAAGTATGACAATTTATGTAACTGTATTTATGTGTACCTGTACCTGAATAACTTATACCCATGAGGGGGGTTCCTAGAAAAATTTTATTTAACTTACACATGAGCAAGTGTCCAAGATGAGGCACGTGTTCTTGGCGTCTGGTAAACTGAAGGTATATTCTCCTTTACGATACATGAAGTATACATTTATTCCTTCTTTATGGTGCCAGCAGTGTGGATGAGGTCCTCTTCTTCGTCAACAACATATAAATATTGTGACAACGTTTAATTCTTTGCTATCCAAGTAACCACGTTGACTTGTGTTGCTGGGTGTAAGAGGAGCCGTGTCAACACTACCGTCGTTGATAAATTAGACATGTGCAACACTTGGGTATCTTTATTGAGAAAATGTTTCACCACACAATGGCTTCATCATTCCAATACAAAGAACAATGGTGAAGATCAGATGGAATTTGAGGTAACCAGTCCCTGACATCGACTCCAGGCTGAGAGACTGATTATCTCAACTCCTGATCTTCACCATTCTTCTTTGTGGTGGACTGATGAAGCCATTAGGTGGTGAAACGTTTTCTCAATAATTATCATTACAGTTGTGGCCGGGTGTAGACTAATAGATTGCTCATTGCTTTATAATTTGTTCATGATTGCAACCATGTACAGACGTAAGTAAATTTACTTACATGATTCATTACCTTGTAACTAGTATTTTCGTCGAATTCATTACCTTTGTACCTTTTTCAGCTATCAAAACTTTGGGGCCCAGTCTCTGGACCCATTATATACCTCTGTAATCTGCAAATACCTTTGTAACTTGACATGATTGTGACCAGATCCATCTGAGTTCATTACTTTGGTAACTTGCTCAGCTATCAAACTTTGAGGTCCAGTCCCTGGACCCATTATGTACCTCTGTAATCTTTTGACTACCGCCCACAGGATGGGTATGGGGTGCATAATAAAGATATCAAACTAAACTCAATAAAGATACCCAAGTGTTCCATATGTGTCTAATTTATTAACTTCTTGTGAGTTCTCTGAACCATTTATCTACAATTCCTTCGTTGTTCCACTTGCACGGTGGCCCGTGGCCTGGTGGCAAAAGCTCTCGCTTCACACGTTGAGGTGTCCGGGTTCGATTCCCGGCGAGGGTTGAAACATTGGGATTGTTTCCTTACACCGGTTGTCTATGTTCACCCGTCGGTAAAATGGGTACTTGTGTGTTAGTCGACTGATGTGGGTCGCATCCTGGGACAAAACTGACTTAATTTGCCCGAAATGCTCTGCATAACAAGTGGTTTTCAATGCAGTGGCGTCGTAAGGGACGGGGGGTGCCGCCCCGGGTGATACCAAAGGACCCCAATGGAAATAAGTCACTCTGTCTGACTTTTTTGGGTTATCCTAGGTTCTCTACACATATGCTGCTATGTATGATAATGTATGTAAATGTATTTGTGTATACCTGAATAAACTTACTTACTTACCATTTAGGGGGTGACACTATAGAGCTTCTAAAGGTGACATTAATGCACAAAACATTGCTGAACCAACATAAGAGAAGAATTCCTCGTTTCTATATAGCCTATTATATGATTACAGAGTACAAATAGACCTATATAGGGAAAATAATTGATTTTGATGATGTGATAGATGATTTTGCAGGACTGAAGGTAAGAAAATGTAAGATCTGATTTATTGAGATGTTACCTGTACTCAAAGTCAAATCGGAACTAGTGTTTCTCTGATATTGCAAGTTTTCTTTATTTTCATTTTTTTTTCATTGTTGAAGATGAATAAATGTAGGATCTGTTGCCTGTACTCAAAGTGGTATTTGAGTTTATGTATTCTCCTGTTCGGTTTATGGCCCTTAAACGCAGGGCCGGATTTATAAGGGGACAAATGCCTCGGACCCCTGCCAGAGGAGCCCCCCAATGAAGGACTTCCTTTGTAACAAAATGTAGTAATAAAAAAAATAGTTTAATTAATGAAAGGAATTACAAATAAAGTGTGTGTGGGGGCATCAGAAAATAGAAAGAAAAGGTGCCCCCCACCCCTCTCCCTTTGAATAACTTGACTTAACTATTTCTGGTTAGCGTGAGTTTAGAGGTAAATGACCAGACCATGAGGTCAGAGGTGACCAGGTTGCACATGCGTGTGTGTGTACTCACCTAATTGTACTCACCTAATTGTGGTTGCAGGGGTCGAGACTCAGCTCCTGACCCCGCCTCTTCGCTGTCCGCTACTGGGTCTCTGCTCTCCCTGCTCCATGAGCTTTATCATACCTCGTCTTAAAACTATGTATGGTTCCTGCCTCCACTATATCTTTCTCTAGACTATTCCACTTCCTGACTACTCTGTGGCTGAAGAAATGCTTCCTAACATCCCTTTGACTCATCTGAGTCTTCAGCTTCCAGTTGTGTCCCCTTGTTTCTGTGTTCCCTCTCTGGAACATCCTGTCACTGTCTACCTTGTCGATTCCCCGCAGTATTTTGTATGTCGTTATCATGTCTCCTCTGACCCTTCTTTCCTCCAGTGTTGTTAGTCCTATTTCCCTCAACCTTTCTTCATAGGACAGACCCCTGAGTTGTGGAACTAACCTTGTCGCAAACCTTTGCACTTTCTCTAGTTTCTTTATGTGCTTGACCAGGTGTGGGTTCCAGACTGGTGCTGCATATTCTAGTATGGGCCTGACGTACACGGTGTACAGTGTCTTGAACGATTCCTTGTTAAGGTAACGGAACGCTAATCTTAGGTTTGCCAGTGGCCCATATGCTGCCGCCGTTATCTGGTTGATGTGTGCCTCCGGAGACGTGCTTGGCGTTATACTCACCCCAAGGTTTTTCTCCTTTGCCGAGGTTTGTAGCCTTTGTCCGCCTAGCCTGTAGTCTGTCAGCGGTCTTCTTTGCCCTTCTCCGATCTTTATGACTTTGCATTTGGTGGGATTGAATTCGAGAAGCCAGTTGTTAGACCAGATGTCAAGCTTGTCCAGGTCTGTTTGAAGTCCTGATTGGTCCTCTTCCAATGTGATTCTCCTCATTAATTTCACATCATCTGCGAACAGAGACACTTCTGAGTCTATCCCATCC
Organism: Cherax destructor; assembly: GCA_009830355.1. Lineage (NCBI taxonomy): Eukaryota > Metazoa > Arthropoda > Malacostraca > Decapoda > Parastacidae > Cherax > Cherax destructor. Next base: position 9,410 of record WNWK01045355.1, read on the forward strand.
GTCATGTCGTTTACATATACCAAGAATAACACTGGTCCTAGGACTGACCCCTGCGGTACGCCGCTCGTCACAGGCGCCCACTGTGATACCTCATCTCGCACCATGTGTGTCTGTGTGTGCGAGGTAGCTATTGCGTGTATGGCTTTGATTGGCTATGTCGACCTCAGAACGCCCAGATAGAAAGGCATGTGGAACGCCCAAATAGAAAGGCATGTGGAACGCCCAGATAGAAAGGCATGTGGAACGCCCAGATAGAAAGGCATGTGGAACGCCCAGATAGAAAGGCATGTGGAACGCCCAGATAGAAAGGCATGTGGAACGCCCAGATAGAAAGGCATGTGAACGCCCAGATAGAAAGGCATGTGGAACGCCCAGATAGAAAGGCATGTGGAACGCCCAGATAGAAAGGCATGTGGAACGCCCATATAGAAAGGCATGTGGAACGCCCAGATAGAAAGGCATGTGGAACGCTAGATAGAAAGGCATTAGAACGCCCAATAGAAAGGCATGTAGAACGCCCAGATGAGGCATGTGGAACGCCCAGATAGAAAGGCATGTGTAACGCCCAAATAGAAAGGCATGGAACGCCCAGATAGAAAGGCATGTGGAACGCCCAGATAAAAAGGCAGGTAGAACGCCCAGATAGAAAGGCATGTGGAACGCCCATATAGAAAGGCATGTGGAACGCCCAAATAGAAAGGCATGTGGAACGCCCAGATAGAAAGGCATGTGGAACGCCCAGATAGAAAGGCATGTGGAACGCCCAGATAGAAAGGCATGTAGAACGCCCAGATAGAAAGGCATGTGGAACGCCCAGATAGAAAGGCATGTGGAACGCCCATATAGAAAGGCATGTGGAACGCCCAAATAGAAAGGCATGTGGAACGCCCAGATAGAAAGGCATGTGGAACGCCCAGATAGAAAGGCATGTAGAACGCCCAGATAGAAAGGCATGTGGAACGCCCAGATAGAAAGGCATGTGTAACGCCCAAATAGAAAGGCATGTGGAACGCCCAGATAGAAAGGCATGTGGAACGCCCAGATAAAAAGGCAGGTAGAAGATCAAACCAGCTCCACTATCCTCTTCAACCTTCATTTAGTAAGTTTACTTAGGTACAGGCAGATATAAATACAGTTATCATACATAGTGTAAATTACCTTGGATAACCCAAACAAATTCAGACACACTAACTTATTACCATTACTTCTTCTTTAATGTGCATTCTTCAGTCACCATAAGCAAAAGATGAAAATATTTAAAGGTTAGCAATGAAGTATTGTATTTTTTACTTTTGCATCGTTTTTTAGCTCTAGCGCCACTTTGCACTTAATTAATAATAGTGTAATCATGAAAAGGCAGGGTAATATTTTGTGAAGGGATTCAGGGACACCCGTCCTGGAGGTGGGAAGTACAATGCCTGCACTTTAAAGGAGTTCCGATTCCTTGGATCAAGAGTCCCTCACTGGCATCAAGGAACCTCCCTTGAGGTGAAGTGTTACCATAATTAGTTTATTCACGTACAGGTACACAGATGCACTTAAATAAATGATCATATATAGCAGCATATGTGTAAATTATCCAGGATAACCCAAGAAAACAGAAATGGTTATAACTATGACCATAATTTTTAAAGGGGTGGAGGGGTAAGCCAGTGGTCAGCTCCAGCTGCGGGTCATCATATAACTAAGACCCGCGTCAGGAAACTCTTGTCCTGTTTCCTGACGAACCTAACCTGACCATAACTCAAGAAAGTTAAAGTTACATTTCCACTGGGGTCTTGGTAATACCTTATTATTTAAACCTTAAAAGCTGAAACAGCTAAGTTATAAGTGTGTAAGAAGCAGCTACAATACTATACCTCTTCTGTCACATTGGTTTTTTTATTATTATTATTATATTTAGCGAAAATAGTTAACGTATAGAGATCATGCAGCACTTTTGGTAATTGGATGTAATCGTGTTTGATCCAAGGAAGGAAGGGTTATTCAGTAAAGTAGGTACCTGGGTGTTAGTCGACTGGTGTGGGTCGCATCCTGGGGACAAATTGACCTAATTTGCGGAAATACTCTACATAACAAGGGACTTTCTATATAGTAGTATGTCATTGATGTCAGCTATGGTCTGTATACCTTGTACATGTACTTGTAGAAATTATTATTATTATTATTATTATTATTATTATTATTATTATTATTTATTATTATACACCAGCATGAAGGCACCGCCCCTTTCCCTTCCATGAGGAAGCACTGGCTAGAACTTATATAGTACTTCATATATATTTTTAAATATTATTCTTGTCGCATCCTGAGAGGCAAGATTAAAGGACCACAGTGGAAGTAAGACAGTCCTCGGTGATGCACTGACTTTCTTGGATTATCATGGGTGGCTAACCCTCCCCGGGTTAACATGAATGGTTAACCCTCCCCGGGTTATCCTGGGTGGCTAACCCTCCCCAGGTTATCATGAATGGTTAACCCTCCCCGGGTTATCCTGGGTGGCTAACCCTTCCCCAGGTTATCATGGGTGGCTAACCCTCCCCCGGGTTATCATGGATGGTTAACCCTCCCCCGGGTTATCCTGGGTGGCTAACCCTCTCCCAGGTTATCCTGGGTGGCTAACCCTTCCCCAGGTTATACTGGGTGGCTAACCCTTCCCTAGGTTATTTTGGGTGGTTAACCCTCCGGGGTTAAAAATCCCAACAAAATCTTATCTTAATACTTTGTTTTAAAGCTAAAATGCTGTGCATTATTACTCATGGGGAAAGCGATAAACCCCCAGGGGTCATAGCGCCTGGGAAAATGGCCCCGTGGCTTGGTGGCAAAAACTCTCGCTTCACAAGGTGAGGGTCCGGGTTCGATTCCGGCGAAGGGGTGAAAACATCGGAAGTGTTTCCTTACACCGGTTGTCTATGTTCACCCATCAGTAAAATGGGTACCTGGGTGTTTGTTGACTAGTGTGGGTCGCATCCTGGGACAAAACTGACCTGACCTAATTTGCGGGAAATGCTCAGCATAACAAGCGGCTTTCTATATGTGTGTCATTGATGTCAGCTATGGTCTGTATACCTTGTACATGTACTTGTTGTAAATAAAGATATTATTATATCACTTGTGCGCTTTTGTTTTCGACATTATCATGGTTTACATACTTAGACTCGTCCTTCCGAACGGAGAGGTTACTTGTGTCCTCAAAATAATTACTTAAAAAAGTAATATTAGGTAGCTGTAAACCCGATGGGGTTATAAATAGCCTTGAGAATATCAGAATCAGGTTCGATTCAAGAGGAAAATTTATTAACTTCCTTGAATCAATGTTTAACTAAAACAAACTCAATCAATTTCTCTAGTATTAAGTAGTTTATAAGCCACTAGATTAATCTGCCCAAAATGCCATGGCATGATAGTGGCTCTCTTTGCACTTCAGCTCATGATTGTAATTACAAAATCTCGATGTAAACTTGCAATGAAATAAAAATATTATTATTATTATTATTATTATTATTATTATTATCAAGGCACCCCTCCCTTGATGGGTAACATTACTTTAACAAAACAGCATCAATATTTAATGTAAATTTTGTACTCTATACTGTATTATAGCTCTCATTTATTAACCTTCAGTTTGATATCTTTATTATGCACCCCATACCCATCCTTTGGGCGGTAGTCAAAAGATTACAGAGGTACATAATGGGTCCAGGGACTGGGCCCCAAAGTTTTGATAGCTGAGCAAGTTACAAAGGTAATGAACTAACAAGCTACAAAGGTAATGAACTCACAAGTTACAAATGTAATGAAACATGTAAGTAAATTTACTTACTAAACGTTTATACATGGTTACAATCATGAACAAATTATAACGCAATGAACACTTCACTAGTCTACACCCGGTCACAACTGTAATGAGTTCTTGGTGCAAATTTTATTGTTGGGTCACACACACACACATATACATACACACTTACATATACACATACACACATACACACACACATACACATACACAAGCACATACACATACACATACACAAGCTCTTGCTTGACGCACGGAGGGGCCGGGTTCAATTCCCGGTGGGGCAGAAACATTTCGAAGTGTTTCCTTACATACACATACACACACACATATATACAACAGGCCTAGTGTCTAATTGACATGTGCCTAGGACAAAATGGTAACTAACTAACACACGCACACACAACAGGCCCAGCCTTCAATCGACATGTGCACAGGACAAAATGGCAATCAACACGCACACACACACACACACGTGGCAATGCTTTATTTACAGGGAGCAAAGTCAGGGTATTTTTCCAGAATGGTCTGTAATATACCACTGTGGATAAAATACTTTGACATATCTTGAACATTTCTGAGTGAGTTGTCTCTGAATTCATTAATTTTATCGCACTCCAGTACATAATGACGCAGGGTGTGACAATAATCCAACTGGCAAAGTTTACATTTTGTTTGGTATACATCTGGTGGTGGTGATTTAACCTGCCAAAGATACTTGTAACCCAGCCGGAGGCGAGGCGTAGTGACATCCAAGAGTCTGCTTATTTTGTTGGATGTACCATAGACATGTGGCTCTTCTTGCATGATAGAATGATGATAGATGGACTGACTGGTGTCAATCTCCCTGAGTCTTAAGTCAATAAAATTCAGTTGAAGTTCTTTTCGTATTATTGTTCTCAAACTGCTAACTGACAAGCCAAGATTGTAATCTACCCCCTCTTTGAAAGCATAAAACTTAGCCAATTTATCAGTTCTATCATGCATCTGAAGACCAATGTGAGATGGAATCCACAGCATGTGCACTCTGACTCTACTATCCACAATCCTACCATACCTGTGTCTGGCTTCTGGCACAAGCATGCTACAAGTTATACTTGATGAGTTGAGAGCATTTATGGATGACAGAGAATCAGTTACAATTAGAGAGTCAACCTTAGATACATGGACGCATTTGAGTGCAAGGAGTATGGCAAACAGTTCTGTCTGAAGGGTAGAGGCCCAATTTCTTTAAGAGAGCCATCACTCTGTATGACAACGGCAGCACTACCAGCTGCACCAGTGGATTGGTGAACAGAACCATCAACGTAAATAATTTGTGAGAGAGTGTGCTGTTTGGCTAAATTATCAATACAGCTTAAGGCATCATGTTTGGCTTCAAGGCGAAGCTTTGGTTGTGATTTAAGAAGTAGTTTGGGGGGAAATGGTGGGATGGTAGTTTGGAATGGGGTATTATTCCATGGAGCGGAGAAGTGCCGCTGTTGCTTTACTTGCCACAGATCATGTATCTGATTCATGCGGAGGTCGGTTCCAGTTTTTTCGATCCATCTGGAGG
>WNWK01045356.1:0-14759 GCA_009830355.1 Cherax destructor
CCCTGAGTTTACCCCCCCCATGAATGAAATTAAAAAAAAAATTTAATAATAATGTTATTAGTTACTGGGCACTGTGTTATAAATATAGACTCAATAAACCTGCTTTTATTTAATAAAGGCCCCGTTTTTTATTTCTTGTGGTTTAAAATGTCTTTCCATCTTTTCCTTTTTGGCAAAAATTTTATATGAATTATTACTTTTTTTTATTCTTCTTTATTCTGTGTTATCGTTGTGGTTTATGATCAAGGAAACTTGTTAATTTGTTTTCCTTTTTTTTTTTTGATGATTTTCATAATTTCGAAAGGGCCTTTTTGGGAATAAAATGCCAAAAAAATAATTGATATCATCACTTGGGGGGTTCATGGAGAAAAAAAAAGGGGCCGCAGAGGCACAAGCAGACACACCCCCTTACCATCCCTCCAAGATACCTTTTTCAACGAGAAAACTTTTGAGATTGGCTTGTTGGAGGATCAAAAGGGGAGCCCCCCCATCTGCTTGAAGTGATTCTCCCGGCATCAGCCTGAAAAGCGCCTCTGGAACCGTCTAGTTAGGAGGCTGGGAAACCCCAAGATCCCCCGCCCCTTGAGCATGTCACTTGCATCATGGGGTCCATCCGGGGTGATGCTCCGGGGGGGGATCGATAAAACATGGTAGTGTTGACCCTGCTATTAACCCGGGGCCCCTTTCTTTACGTACAGCGGCAGCGTGTCTCCCACCTCCCTGCACGCATCTCGGGGGGTGGTTCACAACCCCGGGAGAATTTTAAAAGGGTAAAATATGATATAGTAGAGGTAGATGTAGCCGAGTCCTCTACCCAATTCCATCTGTGAATTATGCTATTTTTCCAAAAATAGGTACTTTTTTTAGTTTTCACGGGGGTGTGGCTGGAGGGTGGAGACAGAGCCTTCTGCTTTTCTACCCGTTTACAAACTTAGAAAAAAAGCAGACCTTAATCGATGAAAATATCCCCTCAGCCGATAGCCTACGTGGGGATTTCCCAATTATCTGCTATCTGTCTTTCCTATGTACTCATGTAACCCCCATTAGCCCCCTGTACTCCCATTCCCCCGGTCCTTGTACCCCCTTTCCCTTTTGATGCAGGTGACTGGTTTGGTGAAGACTAGTGCTAGTTCCGTGGCTGGAACAATTCTCAACCCACAAACTGGACATAAAACTAACTACGCTCGATCCTGGCGGACACAAAGCAGTTTCAATTCCCTTCTTTGGGGTTGATGTGAATTGATCACCAGATCAATTGCTCATGCAACAAATCAGTGATCTGGTGAATGTTGGTTGATTTGTAGAAGAATTTTCGGGGGAAAAATTTTTCCACAAGGAATGAAAATATATCTTATACAAAGCCCTATAAATAGTTAAATAAAAACATTTTATCTTTCTAAAGAAACGTTTCCCCCACAAAATAGACTTTTTTAGTTGAATACAGGTGACCATAAAACAGAAGAAGAATCGAGGTGGGGGGGGGTCAGTCAAAAAACCTTTTATACTTTTACCTGTGCTATATCCTTTTGGTTAAAACCCCCGGCTTTCCGTATATTTACTTTCCATAACGCGAATACGACCCCCAACTCTACTTTTCTTCCCCAACTCAGTTCTGGCTTTTAACCTGATTCTGGCTTTGCGAACTTGACTTGGCTTTGGGGAAATTGACTCTGGCTTTGGGTTACTCTGGCTTTGCGTAACTTGACCCGGCTTTCCACAACTTGATTCTGGCTTTCCGAACTTGACTCTGGGGTTTTCAACTTGCCCCCCTTTTTGTAACAATCTGGATTTGCGTAACTTGACTCTGGTTTTTTTATTTTCCCCTTTTTGTAAATTGACTCTGGTTTTAACGTTCTTCTTTAGGAAATTTTCTTGGGTTTTTATAACGCTCTGCCTTTGCAAAATTTTTTCTGGCACAAACTTCACCCCCGGGTTTTGTAACTTTTCTCTGGCTTTGCGTAACTTGACTCTGGCTTTGCGTAATTTTTCCCGGCTTTGCTCTTGGGGTTGGTTTTTCTTGCCTGGCTTTGCGTAACTTGACTCTGGTTTGCGTAACTTGACTCGCCTTTTTCGTAACCCAACTCTAGATTTCGTAACTTATTGGTTTGTGTAGCTTTTACTTGGCTTTGCGTAACTTGACTCTGGCTTTCCCAACTTGATTCTGTCTTTCCGAACGACTCTGGCTTTATAATTGACTCTGCCCCTTTTTAATTTGCCGGTTTACATAATTCACCCGGCTTTGGGGAAATTGACTCTGGCTTTGCGTAACTTGACTCTGGCTTTGCGTAACTTTTCCTTTTTTGCATAACGACTCTGGTTTTTTTTAATTGACCCGGTTTGCATAATTTTCTTGGCTTTGCGTAACTTACTCTGGCTTTGCGTAACTTGACTCTGGCTTTGCGTAACTTGACCTGGCTTTGCGTAATTTTACTCTGGCTTTCCGTAACTTGACTCTGGCTTTGCAACTTGTTTTATCCCCTTAAAAAAAAGAGTATCCATCACCCTTTAAAAAAAGCCGTTATTTAATGAAATACATCATTAATTTTTAACTTTTTTTCCCAAAATAATCAGGAGGGTTGACGCCTTTTTTTAAAACAAAACTTCCTATCATAACGACGTTTCGCTCAAAAACCTTTTTTTATGACAACGTTTTGCTCAAAATGTTGGTCAAGTTACTGTAATTTTTTAGTGTGTGACTTTTAAAAATGAAAAATTTAGACACTTTAGAAAGATTATTTTGACTTTCCCTAAAAGGGGGGGTTCCCGATATAGCTCCACTATGAGCGAAACGTCGAATAATAATTTTACTTTGAAAATTCTCAACCATTTCACTCGTCAACCCCTTTAAGAAACATCTTGGAATAGTTGATATTTGGATGCTGTTTCGCCCACTTAGGCGAAACTTTAGGTCATTTCCACTTGTTTAGCATTGATACCATTTCTAGTTCCAAAATCTTGTTATTTTCATTATTACACGATTATTAAATTTTTTTTTTAAATTTCCTGTTATCTCTGTTTTTTAATCAAATTGTCTTGATTTTGGGAAAGGGTCGTCCAAAGAATTGGAGCTACCCCCCTACTTTCTAACCTAATGTAACCTCCCCTAACCTAATGTAACTTCACCAACCCCAATGTTAACCACCAACCTAATGAACCTCCCAACCTAATGTAACCTCACCAACCTAATGTAACATCACCTAACCTAATTGAACATCACCTAACCTAATGTAACCTCACCTAACCTAATGTAACCTCACCAACCAATGTAACCCTCCCTTTAACCTAAGTAACCTCACCTAACCTAATGTAACCTCACCTAACCTAATGTAACCTCCCCCAACCTAATGTAACCTCACCAACCTAATGTAAATCACCTTAACCTAATGTAACCTCACCTAACCTAAGTAACCCTCACCTAACCTAATGTAACCTCACCTAACCTAATGAAACCCCCCACCTAACCTAATGTAACCTCACCTAACCTAATGTAACCCACCAACCTAATTTTCCTCACCTAACCTAATGTAACCTCACCTAACCTAATGAACTCCCCCAACCTAAACCTCACCTAACCTAATTGATGATTGTAGAAAAATTATATATTTTATTTGTTAGTTACTTTTTAGATTCTTTAGGAAGAAAAAATGTTGTTTTGCCTTTAAGATTAGATTTAGATTTTTGCCGAAAGTTGCTAGTTTATTGTGCACCTATATCCATACTGTGGATGGTAGTGGCTAGTTTATTTTGCACCTCATATCCATCCTGTGGATGGTAGTGGCTAGTTTATTTTGCACCTCATATCTATCCTGTGGATGGAGGAAAGGGTTTATTGTGTATTCATATCCATCCGGGTGGATGGTAGTGGCTAGTTTATTGTGTATTATATCCATCCTGTTTTTGGTAGTCTAGTTTATCGTGTACCCATCCATCCTGGGATGGTTGTGGCATTTTATTGTGCACCTCAATATATCCTGTGGATGGTAGTGGCTAGTTTATTGTGCACCTCATATCTATCCTGTGGAGGTAGTGGCTAGTTTATTGTGCACCTCATATCCATCCTGTGGGTGGTAGTGGCTAGTTTTAAATTTATATCTATCCTGTGGATGGTAGTGGCTAGTATTGTGCACCTTCATATCTACCCTGTGGATTAGTTCATTTGTGGGACCTCATATCCATCCTGTTTATGAGTGGCTAGTTTATTGTGTCCCTTCATATCCATCCTGTGATGGTAGTGGCTAGTTTATTGTGCACCTCATATCCATCCGGATGGTAGTGGCTATTTTTTGTGCCTGGACTCATTCTGTGGATATAGTAACAGTTTATTGTGGACTTCATATCCATCCTGTGGATGGTAGTGGCTATTTTATTTGCACCTCATATCCATCTTGTGGATGTAGTGGCTAGTTTATTGTGACCTCATATCATCCTGTGGATGGTAGTGGCTAGTTTATTGTGGGACTCATACCCCTTGTGGATGGCAGTGGCTAGTTTATTGTGTACTCATATCCATCCTGTGGATGTAGTGGTAGTTTATTGGACCCTATATCCACCCATGAGTGGTTTTTTGTGAACTCATATCCATCCGTGGATAAGGGGATGGTTAGTACCTCATATCCATCCGGGTAGATGATTAGTTTTGTGTCCTCTCCATCTGTTTATAGTAGTGTCAGTTTTGTCTTTATCCATCCTGTGGATGGTAGTGGCTAGTTTATTGTGCACCCCCTTATCTATCCTGTATGTGTTAGTTTATTGTGGACCTCATATCCACCCCGGGTGGATGGAGAGTTAGTTTTGTGCATAATTTCCATCCTGTGGATGGTAGTGGTTAGTTTATTTTGCACCTCATATCTATCCTGTGGATGGTGTGGCTAGTTTATTGTGTACCCCATATCCACCCCTGGGATGGTAGTGGCTAGTTTTTGTGCACTATTACAACCTCAGGTTCAATGGCCTGTTAACCTGAGGTAAAGGAAGCTTGGAGCAAAAACACAGTAGAATGTTTAAAATTTTGTTTTTTCAAAATAAACCGGGATTAATTCCAAATTTTTATCTTTTCCTTCACCAAAATTGTGATTATATAAACTTTTGTCTTTTTCCTTCACCAAGTATAACAAAGTGATATTTACACCTATGTACATTTAATAAAAAGGTAGTGTTTAGTGCACCCAAAAGTTGTCTGGGCTAAGCAGCACCAAAAGACAGACAACTTTCCACAACCCAGCTCTATGCGGGAATTCCAATGACAAACTGCGAGGGTTTAACCACGTCACCTTTTGTCATTGTTAAACTCTTAATTGGCTGAACCGAGTCGTTGATTTTGATGGGGCCCTCATCACCAAACCCTTAACGATGGTTCGCTGGTTGGGGAGCCTATGTGGGTGTGTTAATTACTCCGAATAAAGGTTACATCTTTTGCAGCAACACCCCCACCCCAAGAGGGCTCAGGACTAGGCTTCCACCTCAAATGGGAGAGTGCCACCATGGCAATTATAATAATGGGACCGCCTTTCCTCTACCATCCTATTAGTTAAAGCTCCCTTTTTTCGAGACATAAGTCCAGCAAACTTAAAGTGAGACAGCCGACGGTAGGCTAACATAGGTCCAAGGTGCCTGCGGTCGGTAGCAGGGCACCCCCACTAAAAAAACCCACCACTAGGGGAAAAAAAAGGGGTGGTTCTACCCAAAGTCCCTAACACATCCAACTAAATACAATGATTTTGGACAACACATAAGCTATTGTGTTAAATTTTCCAGCAATGTGTATAATTTTTATATTGTGGGTTGCAACCAATACTCCAAGCATGAGTCTGGTATTTTTTGTTTTTCATGTCCCAGGTATCCAGAGGGTTGTGGTCGCTGTAGATGGAGACCACCTGAGAGGCCCGGGGCCCACGTAGACATCAAAATGCTCTAATGCCAGAAGTAGGGGCCAGGCCCTCTTTTTTATAGTAGAGTAGGCCCTCTGGTGTGGTTGATATTTGGCAGAAAAAATGCCACAGGCTGAAAACCCATCATCCCCAGATTGCAGAAGCACTGCCCCACCCCAGACTCACAAGCATCAATCTGTAAGGAAAATGGTTTGAAAAGTCGGAGACAACAGAAAGGGTTGCAGTACAAGTAACCTCTTTGTTTTCGTAAATGATCTTGAAAATTCGGGGTCCAAAAAAAAGGGAACTTTGTGACTGGTAAGTGAGGTTAATTGAAACAATATCTAAAATTTTTCAGAATCTTCTATAAAACCACCATCCCTAGAAAACGTTGAAGGGATTTCCGTCAGGGGAACTGGATTTTAACCAAATTTTTGATTGGGCCACTTTGCCACTACCTACTTCATGGCCCAGAAAATTAATAGTAGTTTTGGCCAAAAGGATGACTTTGATAAATTAACAGTTAAATGAAAACTCTGGAAGGTCTCAAAGGGCCTTAACCCCAAACACATGTTGCCCCCATGCCCGACACAACAACTATTATCAAAGGTAAGCTGCCGTGCCTTCAAGTCCTTTAATAGCCTGATGGGAAGTCTCGGGAATGATCAGGAGGTTTTTCATTCCGAAGGGGTCACTGTATCATAATGACCCCCCGGAATTACGAAGGCAAGATTTCATTATCTGTTAAGGACTGATAGTAACCTTTAAGGAACCAATTTGGATCCCAAAAGTGCCTTACCCAAAAGGATTACATCATCCAAATGGCAGAGGATAGGCATCTGCAATTGTGACCTCATTCACCTTACGGTAATCTGTGCACATTGGAACCCTCCATCAGCTTTGTTAACAAGGATGCACGGTGAAGCCCACGGACTAGATGACTCCTCCACTAACCCATGCTCTAACAGAAATTACCTCCTGTTGAAGTAGCTTCTGTTTTCAGGATTAGCTCTGTAAGGAGAGTTTAATAGGTTTAGAGTTTCCAACATCTACATCATGATATCCTAATGTACATTTTTTTCGGCACATCCGAAAAAATGTCAGGATAAGACTGTAGGAGCGCAGTTAAATTAGTTACTTGAGACTTGGTCAAACCCAAATTAAGGTTTAGGGTCCTTGGAGGAGGACCAATTTGGAAACTTTACATTAATCTCCAGAGTGCAAAGAGTCAGGGTCATCGAGGCAGAGGACAGAGTCATTACTGGAACTTTTATCTGGTGTATTAAAGCTTTAATTTGATTAATGTGGTAAGTTTTGCTTTTTGAGGTCTTGTCAAGGGAGATACCACATAATTTAATCAGATAATTTACTTACGATTTGCATTGGTCCCGTAAATCTAGCTTTCAAGGTGTGGCCAGGTATAGGCTCCTGGGACCAACACCTTATCTCCTGGATGGAAGGAGCGAAATTTTGAGTTTCTGTCATACCTCTGTTTCATCATATTCGTGACCTGAGTTGCCTTATTAGCCACTGATGCTACCTGCAACCTTGAAGAAGGGTTGTAGCTGGTTGTGGAGGCGTCTTCCCCATCCATCCTTCTTTGAGCACACAGAGGACCCTCGTACATTGTGCCCAAATATCAGCTCAAAAGGACTGTACCCTGTAGACTCTTGCACAGTTTCTCTCATTGCGAATAGCAAGCAGAGAAGTGATTCATCCCAGTCTGTAGGAAAATGCAACGAATGTTCTCATCATTGTTTTTAACGTCTGATGGAATCTTTCCAAGACGCCTTGGGACTGAGGATGATAGGCAGTGGATAGGTTATGAACTATTCCTGCCGTTATGCTTCCCTAAAATGCTTTGGAGTGAAGTTAAGAATTGATCACTTTGAATATTTTAGAATTCCAAAGCAAGAGATAAACTTAGTTAAAGCTTTAAGGATTGCTTTAGTGTTAATACTGCGCATGAACTGCTTCTGGGTATCTAGTTACTCTATCCATGATTGTGAATAAGTACTGATTTAGACTTAGCTTTAGGTAGTGGACCCAAATCTATTATCAATTCTGAGAAAGGGTCTCCATACAGGAATGGGATGGAAGGTGAGGTTTAATTGGTGTCCCAGGTTTCCCTACCTGCTGACATTCTGGACAACAGCGAATATGATCTTTACATCTTGCCTTAACTTTGGCCAAAAGAATTCTTTGTTATTCGGTATTGAGTTTTGAATTCCCAAATGGCCTCCTAAAGAAGAATTATGGGCTATATTTAGTATCTGAGACCTAAACTTTCTGGGAACCACTAACTTATCTGTTTGTTGTTTTCCCTCCACCTCCTTACCAGTTTCAGTGCAGACTAAGTAATTATTTTTTAAGAGATATTTGACCGGGTGACCCAAGGGATTTACCCATAGCTGCCTCAAAGCGAGTTTAGTGAGGAGTCTTTCCGTTGTTCCTCCGAAGGACAGTCCCTCAGGGCATGGAAACAGGACATCAATCCTGCAACTCTGGAAGGGAAGGCGATCTGGGGCTGTTCACAAATTTACGAGGCTCTGGCCAGTTTTCCTCTGCAAAACAAATTGTTTAGTCCGAGATCAGAGGCGTCCAAGGACGAGTTAACATTCTTATCAGACATCACTTTGGATTGTGCCTGAGTTATGGCCAACATCGGGGAAGAATTAACCATTATGGGTTCTATACATTTAGTGAACCTCAATGTTATTACCATAATAGCATTGCATCCTTCATAAAATCCTCAAGACACCAACAGTCAAATACCCAGTGTAGTATTTCCTCTCATGATTTGATGTAAAGGGACAGAAAATACTGCCCTCCAAAAGCTTCTAACAGAACTGAGGATTGCAAAGAGGTTTGATCAGAAAGGGAGTACTCCTCTCTTATAAGTGAGCAATATGCTCCAGTATCCTAAAGGTTTTAACTTCCTTTTTCTCTGAATGTTCCTGAGGGATATGTAACAAGAGCTATAGTAAGGGGCCATCCTTCTCTACTTCTTCCTGGGACATATTATTAGGGATATTAGAGATTTTCCCAAATGGTTGGGGTTTATTGGACAATTGGGTCTGATGTGGCCAGGCTTGCCACAGTTATAACATACCATCTCAGCTTTTACTTTGGCACCTGTTATTTGTGGCTTACGCCACTCTGGATACCGGGCCAGCTTCACATCTCGTTGGTAATTTGATGTTGCTCACCGGGGTTGACCAGGAGGAAGAACGCTGCTCACCAGGTGTTTTAGTTGACTGCTGACGAGATTCACCTTCATCTTGACCTTTATTTTCCACTCAGGAACTTTTCTTTGACGATCTCTGCTCATACCAGGCTGTTGAGGAAAGAGATAAGACCGCTCGGACAAGGAGCGGTTAGTTTCAAAGTATCAGCCAACCTGGCTGCTTCCAATGCCGTAGGCAGAATGATCTTGTAGAAACACTCAACCTCTGGACTAACAGACCCAGCAGGTTGTCCACCAAGATGAGCTGCTTCAAATTTTCAAAATCACGACACCACTTGCCTTGTACCACTTTGTAAAAGCCCTGGTCTGTTGTCTGACAAAATCAACAGCAGACTGACCCAACTGCCTTCTGCCGAGTTTGAATTCTTTCCTATACTTGGCAGGAATAATTGATAAGCCCAAGAACAAGTGGTTTTCCTTACGATAGTTACCAAAATCAAGCATTTCCAGGTTAGAAGTAAATTCTTGTGCCTTACCAAACAACGCAGTATGCACCAGTGACGCCCAATGAACCTCAGGCCACCTAAATGGGCCTGGTTTCAAATGCTTGAAAAACTGTTCAGGCTCTGTTCAACAAAACGAGGAACAAACTGTACTGCCCTTGCAAATTGAAGTCACTCAGTCTGATGGAATTGTCTCCTCTCCTTCTCTCTATCAAACTCCTCCTTAGCAAATGCACGCTGTTCTTTAGTTTGTTCAAGAGTGAGTCTGGCTAGTTCAAGCGCCAGTGAACCAGACTCACCTGTTGATAACCCCACACCTGTGACTTGCTGGTTTTGCTCAGGAGTTTGTCTCTCCCATTTTGTAGAAACCTCCAATGGTGACCTACGATTAACAGCTCCTGTAGAGGGAGAAACACTAGACTGATATGCCATAGTTTCAGTTTGTATTTTACTCATATAATATCACGCAGCTGAGCAGCAGTAAGGGTACGCTGGTATTCAACACCAAAGGAAAGGATAGCCAACAACGCTGTAGAGATAGTTTGGGCAACTTTAGCAGAGTTAACTCAGACACTAACCGTCTGACTCGAATAGGTGGCATTAACCCCAACTTTAACACGCTGTAGCTCTATGCATGGTACGAATTGCAGTATACTCATACGATAGCAGAGCTGGAAAATAGCAAAAGCCAATATGCCACACACAATAGCAAGGCTGATACACAATAACAAACCAAATTGCAGAATACTCACAATAGCAGGCTGACCATGCAAGGAATGCAAAATGAGACACAAAATTCAGAAGCGTTGGCGAAAGCCATACCAGAAGCAAGCTATTAGATACAAGACTAGCTCCTGGCGAACTTCAACTCTAGGCTCAACTCCTGCTCTAAGTCTCCAAATTCAGCTCCAGGACAGGCTACCCATATTCAACCTCAGGTTCAATTTCCTGTTAACCTGAGTGTAAAGGAAACTTGGAGCAAGAAACACAGTAGAAGATGTATTGAAATGTTTTCTTCAAAAATCAAAATATTAATTCCAAACTTTTATCTTTTCCTTCACCAAGTAATTGTGATTATATAAGACTTTTTGTCTTTTCCTTCACCAAGTATAACAAAGTGATATTTACACCTATGTACATATATACAAAGGAGTAGTGTTTATGTCGCCACAGTTGTCTAGGGCTAAGAGCAGCCAAAAGAAGACAACTTTCCACAACCAGCTCTATGCAGGAATTCCAATGACAAACTGCGAGTGGTAACCACGTCACCTTTTGTCATTGTTAAACTCGCATTTAATTGGCGAACGGTCGTTGATTTGATGATGGGGCCCTCATCACCAAACCCTTAACGATGGTTCGCTGGTTGGAGGAGCCTTATGTGGGTGTGTTAACATGCTCCAATAAAGGTTACATACTCTTTATGCAACATGCCCTTATATCTATCCTTGGATGGTAGTGGCTAGTTTATTGATTTTATATCCATCCTGTGGATGGTAGTGGATGAGTTTATTGTGCACCTCATATCTATCCTGTGAATCGTAGTGGCTAGTTTATTGTGGACCTCATATCCATCCTGTGGATGGTAGTGTAGTTTATTGTGCACCTCATATCCATCCTATGGATGGAGTGGCTAATTATTGCACCTTATATCTTCCTGTGGATGGTAGTGGCTAGTTTAATGTGTACCCATATCCATCCTGTGGATGGTAGTGGATAGTTTTTGTGCATTTAACATCCTGTGGATGGTAGTGGCTAGTTTATTGTGTACTCATATCCATCCTGTGGATGGTAGTGGATAGTTTATTGTGCACCTCATATCTATCCTGTGGATGGTAGTGCTAGTTTATTGTGGACCTCATATCCATCCTGTGGATTTAGTGGATAATTTACTGTGCACCATTCTATCATGTGGATGATAGTGGCTAGTTTATTGTCACCTCATATCTATCCTGTGGATGGTAGCGGCTAGTTTATTTGACCTCCATACCATCCTGGATGGTAGTGGCTAGTTTATTGTGCACCTCATATCTATCCTGTGGATGGTAGTGGCTAGTTTATTGTACTTCATATCCATCCTGTGGATGTGTTAGCTTTTTATGTGTACCTCATATCCATCCTTTGGATGGTAGTGGATATTTTGTGCACCTCATCCTATACTGTGGATGTAGTGGTACTGTTATTGTGCACCTCATATCTATCCTGTGGATGGTAGTGGATAGTTTATTGTGCACCTCATATCTATCCTGTGGATGGTAGTGGCTAGTTTATTGTGGACCTATATCCATCCTGTGGATGGTAGTGGATAGTTTATTGTGCACCTCATATCCATCCTGTGGATGGTAGTGCTAGTTTATTGTGCACCTCATATCTATCCTGTGGATGGTAGTGGCAAGTTTATTGTGCACCTCATATCTATCCATTGGATGGTAGTGGATAGTTTATTGTGTACCTCATATCCATCCTTGGACAACACCAAAGAGCATATGGATAAGCTAAAGACTTAGGAACTAGGCCACAAAAGGGTTAACAGGAGTACTTCTGGGTTTGTATCTTCCATTTTAATCCCTTGCAAGCAAACTTAAGATATTTGCGTAATATGTCTGCTATGTTATTGTGTGAATGTTGAAATCCTTATACGAATAACAGAGTTATGAACCGGAGACAGCTGAGGATTTAAATCCAGACTGCGTCATTCCACTCGTCAAAGTAATCCATCTTCGTTAAGGCTTATTGTGGAGGGAATTGGTTGTTTATGTTAGACGGAGATGTTTTTAATAATGACATTGTTCCTGAAGAGCCGGAGATGAATGGTGATGCTGATGATCTTGATGATGGTGATGCTTACACTGATGTTGGTGGTGGTGTGGGTGGTAGTAGTGGTGGTGGGGGTGGTAGTAGGGTGGTGGCGGGTGGTAGTAGTGGTGGTGGGGTGGTAGTAGTGGTGGTGATGATGTGTGTTATTTTATTGTTGTGGTGATAGTGGTAATATAATAATATTAATAGTAATACTACTACTAGTACTACTATTACTACTACTACTACTAAAACCCATAATAATAATAACAGAACTAATAATAAGAAGTTGGGAAATTTCTGTGAGGTTATAAGCTGCTGGAGCCAAAAGAGTCCAGAAGCAAGTGGGTTAGCTCTTTACCTCCTCCTCCACCTACTCACTTCTCCTCCACCACCTCCTTCACCTCCTCCTCCTCTACCACCTCCTCCTCCTCCTCCTGCTCCACCTCCCAGAGCTAAGTCTCCGTCCACTTGCTATTCTCAGCGAGGGAAAAATATGCAAGGTTTAGATTCTGGTGTTTGGACAAGTTTACAGCACCTTCGTTGAGTGTGTCTAGTTCCTGGGACGGTTAGACAAGGGTGGTGCATCGTAATGCCAAGACTTGTATCATTTGCTGCTTGTGCGCGATCCGTCACTGCTTCTGCTATTCGTCACAGTTTCTGCTATTCTTCACTGCTTCTTCTGTCTGTCAGTGCTTCTGCCTTTCGTAACAGTTTCTGCTAAGTCTTCACTGCTTCTTCTGTCCATCACTGCTTCGCCATTCGTCACAGTTTCTCCTAGTCTTCACTGCTTTTCCATCAGCCATTCCTTCTGTAATCTTTGCTGATTTTGCTGTCTGTAGGTTTGAAGCCTGTCGAGTGCACGAAGGGTGTGATGGGCCATAAAAATTAAAAGTTGATGGTAGGCCTCTTCACTGTGTGTCCTGTAAATATCTTGGCATTGCTGTTCCAGTCATTAACAGCTATCAGCAAAATTAACCACAAAGTCAGAAGAGTCAAATAATGGGTCCAGAGACTGGGCCGCAAAGTCCCAACTATGGTGCTAATGCCAGAATTATGAAAATGCTGTACTTTAGCGTACATTTAGAGTAAATGAGTGTCATGTCACATTAGAACCATTGAAGGACTTGAAAACACAAGACGAAGCCTTCAAGAATTATTTTTGGGAAAGAATTTGATATACGAGGCGTTGTTGATGAATATGTGAAATCAATGTCATGGCAGAATGAAGCTTTGTCTGGTGATCCAAACAATGATGTCTCTAGAGAATTAATAGAAAATATAATTTATAAGAACATAAGAAAGGAGGAACACTGCAGCAGGCCTACTGGCCCATACTTGGCATATCCTTCTCAAACCCACAAACACAAATATCCGCCTGTTAGGATATAACAGCATTTCCCATCCTGGCAGATAACAGCCTCTGATATCACTTTGTTCACTTATCCTCCAAGAAAGTAATCATGCACAATTAACTTCGATTACATTCTTAACTCAGCGTTCTGCAACACGACCTGAGTACAAAAAATATCACGATGATGACTCCCGTAACCCTGACAGCGGGAGGGCAGGAAGTGCTGTTATCGTAAACCATTTCGTAAAATTCGCAAACAGGCGAAATTATTTACAAACATTATCTCTCAGTTCACAACAGGATTGAACCTGCAAACTCAGCATCAGAGTACACAGTACTTTATCTACAACGTTGGGGATAAAGTACGTGTATCGATTTGAGTTTCGTTCGAACTCTTTGACTGAGAGATAATGTTTTCAATCGAGGGGTACAGGAATTAAACACTCGGCTTCTACCTTAAAAACTAAACTGTTTACCATAGCTATTGTTCTAAAGCTGTGGAAACTACGACCTCAATTTAAATATAACTTACTTCACATCCTCAGTACTTGCCTAAATAATAGCCTGAGACCTGACTGTAACGCTCTTTGTGTAGCTACACACTGATAGTCAAAATATTAAGGGATTAGAGTTACGTTTTTGTGATTCCACCTCACATGCGAGACCTGGTCACGGACCGGACCGCGGGGGCGTTGACCCCCGAAACCCCCCCCAGGTATACTCCAGGTATAGGCCTCCCGAAGCATAAATTGATAAACTAATAGACAAATATTAAAGGGAATGTTGAATACAATTTTAGTGTCTCGGTGGCTAATAAACATTTTACAGAAAAAAAATTAGCAAGGGAGTTTGAATAATATGAATTATAATGCGATTAATTATAATAAATAATATTATAATTAGTATTATACAAATATGATGGTTATAAAAATTTATAATAAAAAATTTACAAATTTTTAATAAATGGAACAATGTGGATACAGTAGCACAGACAGATAGGAATCAACAGATCAAAATTAAAGTGTTAGGTTAAATTAAAAAAATGTATGGAGAAA
>WNWK01045357.1:0-14759 GCA_009830355.1 Cherax destructor
TCTGCTTTCTATTGGTAAGCCATGCCTCTATCCATGCTAGAACTTTACCTCCTATACCATGAGCTGCCACCTTTCTTAAGAGTCTCTTGTGAGGTACTCTATCGAAGGCCTTACTGAAATCCAAGTAAACTATATCATATTCTTTATCACTGTCTACTGCCTCAAATGTTTTATTGAAAAACGTCAGTAAATTTGTCAGGCAGGAACGACCTCTCGTAAACCCATGCTGAGATTCATTAATCAAATTATGTTCTTCAAGGTGACTTCTGATAATATCAGCTATAATTGATTCTAATAATTTGCCTACTATAGACGTGAGGCTTATTGGACGGTAATTTGATGGAATGGACTTATCCCCTGATTTGAATATAGGAACTACATTAGCTATCTTCCACATCTCTGGCACAACACCAGTTAGATAGACGTATTAAACACATTCGTTAATGGCTGACTAAGTTCCATTTTGCATTCTTTAAGTACCCTGAAAACAACTCGTCGGGTCCCGGGACTTATTTTGCTTCAGTTTATCTATCTGTTTGATAACCATGTCCCTCGTGACAGTAATATTAGTTAATTTGAATTCTTCAGGAACTGAATAATTGTTAATTTCTGGAATCTCATTTACGTCTTCTTGTGTAAAGACTGACAAAAAATAGTCATTAAATAGAGAACACATTTCCAGTTCGTTATCCGTCAGCTGTCCATTCCCAATTTTCAGAGGTCCTACCTTTTCCCTCACCTTCGTCCTGTACACTTGAAAGAACCCTTTTGGATTAGTCTTTGATTCATTAGCAACCTTAATCTCATAGTCACGTTTAGCCTTTCTAATCCCCTTTTTTACTTCTCTTTTCAACTGAACATATTGGTCCCACTCAAATCCAACCCCTCTCACTCATGAATTTATCCAACCTAAATTTGAAACTACCCAAGGTCCTAGCTTCAATAACCCTACTAGGCAGACTGTTCCACTCATCAACTACCCTATTTCCAAACCAATACTTTCCTATATCCTTTCTAAATCTAAACTTATCTAACTTGAATCCATTATTGCGGGTTCTCTCTTGGAGAGATATCCTCAAGACCTTATTTATATCCCCTTTGTTAATACCCATTTTCCACTTGTATACCTCGATCATGTCTCCCCTCATTCTACGTCTTACAAGTGAATGTAATTTTAGGGTCTTCAATCTTTCTTCGTAAGGAAGATTTCTAATGCTATGTATTAATTTAGTCATTCTACGCTGAATGTTTTCTAACGAATTTATGTCCATTCTGTAATATGGAGACCAAAACTGAGCTGCGTAATCTAGGTGAGGCCTTACTAATGATGTATAAAGCTGTAATATAACCTCTGGACTTCTGTTGCTAACACTTCTTGATATAAATCCCAGTAATCTTATTACGTACGCTTAGGCATTGCTGTCTTGGTTTAAGGTTGCTGCTTACCATCACCCCCAAGTCCTTCTCGCAATCTGTATGGCTAAGTTCTACGTTATTTAACTTATAAGTGCTTGGGTTATGGACACTCCCGAGCTTTAGAACTTTGCATTTATCTACATTGAACTGCATCTGCCATTGTTCTGACCAGGAATTGAGTTTGTCTAAATCCTCCTGAAGTTCCGTGACATCTATGTAGTCGACTCACATTCATCGGGTAACACGGAGAATCGGTTCGATGTTTCCACAACAGGTTTCTGGTTCTTCGTTGATTCTACCTCTCCATCCATCCTCTTGATCTTTAACTTTGTCCCATGCATTCCAGCCACTGTCCAGGTTTCTTTCTTGGCTTGAGGATTCTCAACAGGAGGATTACTACGAATCCTCTTGTTTTCCTCAGTCAGTCGCTGTATCTCAAGCTTAGCTACCCTCAGCTGCTAATAGAGTAACTCAAGAGAGGACATCTTGTTCAGATTCACAGAGAGCACACAAGACACGTCTTCACTGAGTTAAGTCAGGTCCACCACTGAGTTAAGTCAGGTCCACCACTCAGTTAAGTCAGGTCCACCACTGAGTTAAGTCAGGTCCACCACAGGGCAACTGCCTGAGATATGGAAGACCGCAAATGTAGTCCCAGTTTTTAAGAAACGAGACAGACCAGTGTCATAGACATGTGTACTATGTAAAGTCATGGGAGAAAATTATCAGGAGAAGAGTGCTTTCGACACAGTACCACACAAGAGACTGGTCCAAAAACTAGAGGAACGGGCAGGAATAGTAGGAAAAGCACTGCAATGGACAAGAGAATTCTTGACAGGAAGGAGAAAACGAGTATTGGTACTTTACGAACTGTCAGTGTGGGATTCCACTCTTACACTCAGGCAATATGTTTTGATCAGGAAGGTATGCAGCTTTCGATTCCTAAACTTACACTACCTTGACGTAGTAGCGACAAGCGAAGAGGCGGGGCGAGCTGTGACTCGACCTCTGCACCACATATAAGTGAGTATGTGAGTACACACACACAGCGACCAGTGAAGAGGCGTGGCCAGGAGCTGTGACTCGACCCAGGCAACCACAACTAGGTGAGTATATACACGCATGAATACACACCCACACTCACATATACACAGACGCATACTCGCACACACACTCGCCCACACACTCGCGCGCGCTCACACAATGCAGGCCAGTATTATTTACATGTATAGAATATAAGGTTATGAAGAAGGTTATCAGGAAAAGAGTAGTGGAAAACCTAGAAAAGAGTGGAGTCATAAACAACAGCCGGCACGATTTTATAGATGGTAAAATTGTCTCACAAATTTGCTGGTGTTCTATGACAAAATAACGAAAGTTAAGCTGTAAGAGGCATTCAGTACAGTACAAAAGCTATAGGAGGAGGCAGGAATAATAGTGGATGAAGGATATTTAACAGGAAGGCAACAACGCGTTATTGTTCTGAAAGAGGTGTCAGAATGATTAAATGTGGCGAGTGTAGTTCCACAAGGGTAACTGATGGGACCAATACTGTTTCTTGAGTACGTAAAGGTGACAGGAGAAATGGAATCAGATACATCCCTGCTGGCAGATGAAGTGAAACTACTGAGACGAATAGAGCAACGCAGACAAGGAAAGACCACAAACGGATCTGGGCAAGCTGCAGGATTGGTCTCGCAAGTGTCTACATGGATTTAACCCCAACAAATGCAAAATTAGGAAAATTCAGGAGGTTCAAAAACGATTGTAAAGGCACTACAAGTTTGGGGGTCAAAAGTTGCAAACCTTCCTGAAAGAGAAAAGCCTTGGGGTGAACATAGATCCGAACATATTGCCTTAGGTGCACTTCAGCGAAATTATTGCTTTAGCAAACTTGAGATTGGCAAACTTAAGAGTATCTTTCTTTCTGGAACCTTAGCAAAGAGTCATTCACGACATTCATTATTATATTTGTCAGGCCCATGTATATATATATATATATATATATATATATATATATATATATATATATATATATATATATATATAAAAAAATATACATGGCAAGCTCTAAGCATGGGATTATACCTGTGTGTCGACACTGGCTGACACCTACATCCATCACAGTGTCGGGCGACAGGGAGGAGCTGCTGACCACAGAGAGGAGTACAAGATCGGCAAGTACAGGGACATAAGCCAACAGTATCATTTCGTCCCAGTGGGATCAGAGACCTTGGGAGCGTGGGGAAAAAATGCAACACGTTTCCTTAAAGAACTGGGTTCCAGACTCATCGACACCACCAGGGACCCAAGGGCAGCCACGTTCATGTTCCAGCGTCTCAGCGTGGCCATCCAGAGGGGAAACGCATGCTGCATACTTGGCTCGCGTCCGGCTTCGGAGGAGCTGGAGGAGATTCATAATCTTTGACATATTGTACCATTGTATTCATGTTTGTGTTTTCTATCAATGTATTCTGTCTATTAATAAAGCATTTATATGTATGTATGTGTGTATATAGGATGGGGTGGTAGGAGAAGTGGAATATTCAAACGGTTTCAGGAAGAAATCCAAATATTCTTCCTTGAAGCCTTTTTATCCACTTCTCCGAGGCTATGGGTCCCACAATTTGCACCAGAGGTGGACCCCATCTTATATGTATATATATATATATATGTATATATATATATATATATATATATATATATATATATATATATATATATATATATATATATATATATATATATATATATATATATATATTAATAACTACACTGCACTAGCCAGGGGTCGAACCCATGATGCTTTGGCCCGCCTCATGATGAGCTAAAACACATGGCGCTCTAGTCCACTGAACCACACAATCCTTAAGAGTAGTGCATCCAGTAGGAATGAATGTTGTACTCGCTACCCAAAGACATACGGTGGTGTGGACGCCTCCAAGCAAATTTTATTATATTCCCTGTTTGGCGTACTAGCTCCAACCTTTTCGAGGACGACCCCTACCCCTCCTTCCTTCCCCTACAGATTTATACGCTCTCCAAGTCATTCTACTTTGATCCATTCTCTCTAAATGATCAAACAACCTCAACAACCCCTCTTCAGCTCTCTGACAAATACTTTTAGTAACTCCACACCTCCTCCTAATTTCCACATTCCGAATTCTCTGCATAATATTTACACCACACATTGCCCTTAGACAGGACATCTCCACTGCCTCCAGCCACCTCCTCGCTGCAGCATTGACAGCCTAAGCTTCACACCCATGTAAGAGTGTTGGTACCACTATAGATACCTCCATAGTGTTGGTACCTCCATAGATAACGTTTTTTTGTCTCCTCAGATACCTCAACGCAAATCTCACCTTTATTCCTTCATCAGTTCCATGGTTAACCTCACCCTTCATAAACCCATCCGCTGACAAGTCAACTCCCAAATATCTGAAAACATTCACTTCTTCCATACTCCCTCTCTCCAATGTGATATCCAATTTTTCTTTATCTAAATCATTTGATACCCTCATCACCTTACTCTTATCTTTGTTCAATTTCAACTTTCTACCTTAACACACCCTCCCAAACTCGTCCACTAACCTTCGCAACTTTTCTTTAGAATCTCCCATAAACACAGTATCATCAGCAAAAAGTAACTGTGTCAACTCCCATTTTGTACTTGATTCCCCATAATTTAATCTCACCCCTCTCCCCAACACAGTAGCATTTACTTCTTTTACATCCCCATCTATATATATATATATATATATATATATATATATATATTTTATATATATATATATATATATATATATATATATATATATATATATATATATATATATATATATATATATATTAAACAACCATGGTGACATCACACATCCCTGTCTAAGACCTACTTTTACCGGGAAGTAATCTCCTCTCTCCTACACACCCTAACCTGAGCCTCACTATCCTCATAAAAACTCTTTACAGCATTCAGTAACTTACTACCTATTTCATACACTTGCAACATCTGCCACATTGCTAACCTATCTACTCTATCATATGCCTTTTCTAAATCCATAAATGCAATGAAAATTTCCCTACCTTTATCTAAATACTGTTCACATATATGCTTCACTGTAAACACTTGATCTACACATCCCCTACCCACTCTAAAGCCTCCTTGCTCATCTGCAATCCTACTCTCTGTCTTACCTCTAATTCTTTCAATAATAACCCTGCCATACACTTTACCTGGTATACTCAGTAAACTTATTCCCCTATAATTTTTACACTCTCAGTTGTCACCCTTCTCTTTATATAAAGGAACTATACATGCTCTCTGCCAATCCTTAGGTACCTTCCCCTCTTTCATACATTTATTAAACAAAGATACCAACCACTCCAGCACTTTATCCCCCCCTGCTTTTAACATTTCTGTCACGATCCCATCAGTTCCTGCTGCTATACCCCCTTTCATTCTACGTAATGCCTCACGCACCTCCCCCACACTCACATCCTGCTCTTCTTCACTCCTAAAAGATGTTGTACCTTCCTGACCTGTGCATGAAATTACCGCCTCTTTTTCTTCATTGACATTTAAAAGTTCCTCAAAATATTCGCGTCATCTACCCAATACCTCCAGCTCCCCATCTACTAACACATCTACTCTGTTTTTAACTGAAAAATTCATTCGTTCCCTAGGCTTTCTTAATGCATCATGCAGGATAGTCATATTGTCATTGTAAGGCAAAACCAGAATATTTTTCCTGGAAGGTATTTCCTTAGGCTCAGTCCTATAGAGTCTTTTTGGCTGCCAGTAACGCTTTCTCAATATATATATATATATATATATATATATATATATATATATATATATATATATATATATATATATATATATATATATATATATATATATAGTCGTGCCGATTAGGTAAAACTGGTCAATTAGCAAGAACTCATCTAAAATTAAGTCCTTTCTAAAATTTTCTCTTATACGTTTAAAGATATATTTTTTCATTTATGTTAATGTAAGAATTTATAATTTTGTACCAAGAGAAACTTTGAAAACCTACCTAACCTTATTACAACAAGCGCAATTTAATTTAGCCTAACCCAACTAAATATATTCTAGATACGTTAACATTAATTTAATATTAAACAAACACAATGAAATATATTTTTTCGTTATGTTCAGAATGATTTTGGCGAAATTATTGCATACACAAATTTTCACTTGTCTTATATGGCAAGGTGAGCGTTGCTATTTAAGCCAAAATCGTAAGTTTTACCTAATCGGCACGACATATATATATATATATATATATATATATATATATATATATATATATATATATATATATATATATATATATATATATATATATATATATATATATATATATATATATATATTGTGATTAGTAAAACTTTATTATTAAATAAAAGCTTCTCATATAAACAACGAATTGTATGCAATATTTTCGCCAAAATCTATTTGAACTAACGAAAAATATATTTCATTGTGCTTGTTATTATTAAATTATTGTAAACATATTTAAAATATATTTATTTGGGTTAGCAAATTAAATTGCGCTTGTTATAATAAGTTAGGTAGAGTTTTCTAAGATTCTTTTGGTTCAAATTATAAATTTTTACATTAACATTAATGAAAAAATATCTTTAAACGTATAAGAAAAATTTTAGAAAAATTAATTTTATATGAGTTCCTCTAATTGAGTTCGTATAATCGGACATATATATATATATATATATATATATATATATATATATATATATATATATATATATATATATATATATATATATATATATATATATATATATATATATATATATATATATTGATAAAAGAGAAAAAGGTAGCTTATGAAAGATTTTTACAAAACAGAAGTGTTGTAAGAAGAGTAGAGTATATGGAGAGTAAAAGGAAGGTGAAGAGAGTTTTGAGAGTGAAAAATGAGAGCAGATGAAAGAGTTGGAGAGGCACTGTCAAGAAATTTTGCGGAAAATAAGAAAAAGTTTTAGAGTGAGATAAACAAGTTAAAGAAGCTCAATATATTGATTAAGAATGCACTATCCAACGTTGATGGTGGTGTCAGATTAGCCCAACATCAGTACTCGGAAGGGACGGCTCAGGAGTCAAATGCAATCTTTAATCCTTTTAGTACTTGCACTCCCCTGGGGTGGGCAGAATCTCAGGTCATTTTACCCAATATTTCCGTTATGGAATTTAATCCTCTCTCATAAAACATGATAGAAATGCCTTATATAATTCAAGTGATGGAATGTACAACCTCGACAGTTATTTAATAGTCAATTGTAATGGGTCCTCGTGAGGATTTAATGACATTAGACCAGCGATCTCCGCACCTTTCCTTTACGTTTCGCCAGTCAGGAATCCCCTCCCACTAGGTCACAGTACATAGAGAATACCGGGAGTTAACATTCCCTTAGGTGGGTGTAATGAAGACCATGCCCATGTTAGCGCTCAATTACTTTAGGTTCATTTTGAGGGTAGACTATGACAATGTTTCGGCACTACCTGCGGTAGTGCGGTATATGGGGAATTCCACATTATAGTAAAGCCTGTTAGGCCCTGTATAACGAGTACAGTTACACAAGTTTATGTGACACCAACTTACATAGTGTCGTATATCCGAGTGTCTTAGGATAGCCTAGTGAATTCGAGAAGAGTGACTTATCGCCTATGGGGTCCTAGTGTTATGAAACAGTGCAATTGTCATGGAGGAGGATAGATAAATATGTTAGTCGTAAGTAAATATGTAGAGATCTTCTCTACTGTCACTTTCTGGAACATTCTCCGATGTATGATAGTATAGGTTGACAACTAGTTAACCTGATTCGTAAAATAATGCAATGTTACATATAGCTTGAGTTTGGCGGTGTATTAAAACCACTTAGGTAAAATAATTCCATATGGAAATAAATCAGTTGATATAGATTAGATGCAGGTTTGGGCTGAATACTGGGTTTCCTTAATATTCTGTAAACCTCTCTGAGGTGCTGGGTTTGTTGGTGGCCCCTCTCTCTACGTCATGGGTTACCACTGATACCTTCTGCCTTGCCTCAGAGAATTTTCCCTCCTTTCTGTTACTGTCCTGCAACATTGCATAGCTCCTGACGTCGCACGAGAGTGCGAAAGATCTATAGCTAAAGATTTCCATCTCCAGGAAAAAGAGAGCTGTTTGTTTCCCTTGTGGAAAATATTGATGGAAAAATAAGCTTAAATAAATAACAAAGAAATTTTAATACCTTTATTTAATAAACCTATCTGTAAAGAAAAACAAAATAAAAACTGGATTAATCTGAGTTAAACAAACCATTAGAATAAATCCTTAACCCTGTTTGGACATGTAATAAATGTGACTGGAATATGACGAGTGCTCTGATGTAACAGGGAAGCCAATTGATGAGCTATGCTCGGTCTTGAGGTGGAGAAACCAAGGTTGCTCAGAGTCCTCCTTGTCACAGGCAGGCAACTAAATATCTATCGAGAAGGTTGTTAAATGCGTCTGTGAAGCCTGAACAGCTCTATAGAGATAGGTTCATATTTCGTAACTATTTATGAAGTCCTTAGATTTTGTCTTTGATCATATCAGTTTTGTAGAACTCGTAGATATTTTAAATATTTCCGTTCTCATTCTTCTCTCTGTTCAAGGGAAAACAATCCATGACCTGTGGACTGGGAGTAACGAAATATGTAAATACATAAAATTGAAAGCCAAGGCATAAGCCAAAACTTAGTGCAGTAAGGAAGTCAACCTGGTGCCTTCAAAATTCCAACACCAGGAGAATAGTCAAAAGTAGACTGCTGGGCGGGAGTAGATGAAGTGAAGGTAAAAACGTCGTCTCCCCAGAGAAAAAAAAAGTGAGAAGAACGGAAAATAAAGCCCAAGAGAAAAGAGAAAGGACGGCTAGATGGTGCTACATACAGCCCTCTCTCTTGGGGAACTTAAGACCCAGATTTACTATATTTGCATTATCTATCCTTTTAACATCACAGACTTTTTGAGGTCCAATTACTTGGTCTTTTACAGTAGTGAAGTAGTTTTCGCTCAGTTTTAGCTTTGCTGCAATGTAATTCTCAAATTAATGGGGATGAGCATTGTGCTCTATTGTTTCCTTCTATTTCAATCTTTCTTGAGCATTGTACATACTCCTACAGCTGTTCGCTTTAGTTCCGTCCTGAATTGATCCAAATCTTGACAACGTCCCCACACCCCTGGTCACCTCCCCACACCCCTGGTCACCTCCCCACACCCCTGGTCACCTCCCCACACCCTGTCACCTCCCCAACCCCTGGTCACCTCCCCACACCCCTGGTCACCTCCCACACCCCTGGTCACCTCCCCACACCCCTGGTCACCTCCCCACACCCCTGGTCACCTCCCCACACCCCTGGTCACCTCCCCACACCCTGGTCACCTCCCCACACCCCTGGTCACCTCCCACACCCTTGTCACCTCCCCACTTCCCAGGCTCAACGTCAATATAAGACAAGCAGCATCGAAAGCCAAATCTGAACCAAAATTTTATACAACCACATCAGGAGGAATACAACAGTCAAGGACAGGTAATCAGGCTGAGTAAGGAAGAACCGGAGCTCACAACAAATGACCAAGAAGTATGTGAAAAGCTCAGTATGAGATTTATGGAGGTATTTTCAGTGGAGACACAAAGGCTTCCAGCAAACCGAGGCGCTAGTGTACACCAACAAGTGCTGGACACACTAAACAAAACCGATGAGGAAGTGAAAAAACTGTTGTGTGAACTAGATACATCGAAGGAGGTGAGGTCAGATAACGTCTTCCCATGGGTTCTGAGGGAGCAGAGACAGTGTGTGTGCCACTAACAATATTCTTCAACAAATCAATTGATACAGTGCAACTATCTGAAGTGTGGAAGACAGCAAGTGATATATGTGTTGCCCCCTTTATAAACAGGCACAACCAGAATTCAACCCATCAACCTTTTACCAATCAATGTATAGTTCAATAAACTGTTGTCATTACGCCCTATATAACATCTAGTATATTTATTTATACTTTTTCCTTAAAATATATATTACCTCTTACCAAACCTTTTCTTTACGAAGTTCAGACAAAGGGCCCACTATCATCATTTACATCTGGCACCCCAAACTTAGCTACCACGTCCTCAATAACCGTTTCTCCCACTTTGTCATTCAGGTCCCCTGCAACAATTACTCTCTAACTTGAGTTATTATTGAAAGAATTAAGAGTAAGATGGAGAGTAGGATCGCAGATGAACAAGGAGGCTTAAGGAAGGGTAAGGGAAGGGTGTAGACCAAGTGTTTACCGTAAAGCATACTGATGAACAGTATTTAGATAAGGGTGAAGAGGTTCTTGCTGTATTTATGGATTTGGAAAAGGCATATGATAGGGTGGATAGGAGAGCAATGTGGCATATGTTGCAAATAAATGAAATAGGTGGTAGGTTACTGAAAGTAGTTAAAAGATTTTAGGAGGAGGGTGAAGTTCAGGTTAGAGTATGTAAGAGAGAGGGACATTATTTCTCAATAAAAGTAGGCTTTAGACAGGGATGCGTGATGCCAGAATGTTTGTTCAATATATTTACAGGTGTGGTTGTAAGAGAGGTGTAGGAATGAGGAGTGGAATTAAGTGTTAAAGAATCTAGCACAAAGTGGAGGTTGTCACAGTTGCTTTTAATGATGAGTCTGTGCATTTGGAAGATTCTGAAGAGAAGTTGCAGAGGTTGGTGAACGAGTTTGGAAGAGTATGTAAAAGACGGAAATTAAAAGTGAACTCAGGAAAGAGTCAGGTGATGAGAATAAAAAAAAATTAGGTAATGAAAGACTGGATATCAGACAGTCATGAGATGGGTCTATGAAAGACGAGGGTAATCGTAGAATTGATGAGGAGAAAAAGGCGAGTGGAGCACTGAGAAGTCTGTGGATATAAAGAACATTATTCATGGAAGTAAAGAGGGAAATGTATGAAAGTATAGTGGTACCAATGCTCTTATATGGGTGTGAAGCATGGTTGGTGAATGTTGCAACAAGGAGAGGGCTGGTGGTAGTATAAACGTTATTCTAAGGGCAAATGTGTAGTTTGAATTTAATGCAGAGAATCCGTAACTTGAAGATTAGAAGGTGTGGGGATTCTAAAAGTATTATCCAGAGGGCAGATGAAGGGTTTTTGAGATGGTTTGGACATTAGAGAAAATGGAACGAAAGATAATGACTTGGAGGCATATTAATCTGTAGTGGAAGGAAGAAGTGGTAGGGGTCGTCCTAGGAAAGGTTAGATGGACAGGGGTAAAGGAGTTTTTGTGTGCAAGGGGCTTGGACTTCCAACAATCGTGCATGAGCGTGTTAGATAGGAGCGAGTGGAGACGAATTGTTTTTATAACTTGACATGCTGATGAAGTGTGAGCAAAATAACATTTATGAAGGGATTCAAAGAAACTGGAAAACCTGACATGAGTTCTGTAGGTGGAAAGTACGGTGCCTGCACTCTGAAGGAAGGGGTGTTGATATGTTGCAATTTTTTAACTGTAGTGAAGGCACACCTCTGGCAAGACAGTGATGGAGTGAATAATGATGAAGGTGTTTCTTCTTTTCCGGGTCACCCTGCCTTGGTGGGGAAACGGCCAATGTCTTTATAAAATATAAATTGGTTACTAGCCAATTGCTACCGGCATTTTAGTCGCCTCTTACTACACGCATGACTTATGGAGGAAAGAGACATTTCCACTTCCCCATGGAGATGAAAGGAAATAGAACTATTAAGAAATTAGTAGAAAATTTAGATGGGTGTGTATACATATATGTTTACATGTATATGTAGTGTGACGTAAGTGTAAGTAGAAGTAGCAATATATACCCGTTTTCTTGTGTTTATCGGACAGAAAGAAAAGTCACCTGCAATCCTACCATTGTGTAAGACAATTACAGGTTTCCATTTCACACACATTTGGCAGGACAGTAGTGTGACAAGTTACCAAGACAAGCCACAGGGGGGAGGGAATCCTTAGCTCAAGTACTTTCACACTTCTCATTGCATTATCAGGAGCTGAGCAATGTTGCAAAGGTAGCAACAGGAGAAATGAGAGAACGTTTTCTCAGAGTATGGCAGTGTAAGTGACTCCCGCCAGCACCTCTTTCAGAAAGTGAGGGACACGGCCGAATCCCACACACCCACAAGCCCCTCAACACCCCACCACAGATTAGGTCGGATGGGCTAGGCCTCAAAGTTTTCAGATAGCAGGAGGTAGAAAAACTAGATTTTAATAGACAGCCCAAAGGTTCTTCTAACCGCTGAGAACAGGTCATGGGACATAATAGATAACATTAAAATAGTGGATAATACATATAGAGAATTCAGCTATTGTGTTTAACCTTCTAATTAATAAAATAGAGGAACTGGATGCGCTCATTTCTCAACTGACAGTTCCCGATGTCCCAGAACGTTCTAGAATGTTCAGGAAGTACTCTCAGTCACGATTAATATATCTGTATTATTTATGGATCTCTTCTATTCCGATTTGTCTAACTAAATAATTCCTGAATTTTCTTTTAACCCACTAATAGCCTAATTCTGTAAACCACTAACGAGAGGAGAATGAAATTAGTCCTTAGATTGCCATAGACACGTATGTCCCAGCAACAGAAATGACATGTCTAGTGCTACTAGGCATCTGTTGTATGTGACAGTGAGGATTCAGTGGATTAAGGCGTATCAATATTTTGACAGGCTACCAGGGTGGCGAGTTAGAGCTCGAGGGTTTGAGTCTCGGCCAGTACAGTTGTTATTTGCTTAAAAAACACTTTTGTTGTGGATGCATTATATATATATATATATATATATATATATATATATATATATATATATATATATATATATATATATATATATATATATATATATATATATATATATATATATATATATTTTTTTTTTTCACAAGTCGGCCGTCTCCCACCGAGGCAGGGTGACCCAAAAAGAAAAAAATCCCAAAAGAAAATACTTTCATCATCATTCAACACTTTCACCACACTCATACATAATCCCTGTCTTTGCAGAGGAGCTCAGATACGACAGCTGAGAATAGTCCCTCCCAGCTGTCACTATCTCCAGACCCTCCTTTAAAGTGCAGGCATTGTACTTCCCATTTCAGGATCAAGTCCAACTAAATCAATTAACTGGTTTCCTGAATCCTTCACAAAATGTTACCCTGCTCACACTCCAACAGATCGTCATGTCCCAAAATCATTCGTCTCATTCACTCCTATCTAACACGCTCCACATGCTTGCTGGAGTCCAAGCCCTCGCCCACAAAACCTCCTTTACCCCTTCCTCCAACCTTTTCTAGACGACCCCTACCCCTCCTTCCTTCCCTACAGATTTATACGTCTCCAAGTCATTCTACTTTGATCCATTCTCTCTAAATGACCAAACCACCTCAACAACCCTCTTCAGCCCTCTGACAAATACTTTTAGTAACTCCACACCTTCTCCTAATTTCCACATTCCGAATTTTCTGCATAATATTTACACCACCATTGCCCTTAGACAGGACATCTCCACTGCCTCCAGCCTCCTCGCTGCAGCATTTACAACCCATGCTTCACACCCATATAAGAGCGTTGGTACCACTATACTTTACATTCCCTTTTTGCCTCCATGGAAACTTTTTTTGTCCCCACAGATACCTCAATGCACCACTCACCTTTTTCCTTCATCAATTCTATGGTTAACCTACCCCAAAACCCACCCCTGAAAATCAACTCCCAAATTCTGAAAACTTTTACTTCTTATAATCCCTCCCCAATGGATACCCAATTTTTTTTATTAAATCGTTTGATCCCTCATCACCTTACTTTATCTATGTTCACAACTTTCTTTTACACACTCCCCAAAACTCGTCCACTCCTTTGCAACTTTTTTTTGAATCCCCCATAAGCACATATCATCAGCAAAAAGAATTTTAACCCCCATTTTGCATTTAATTCTCCATAATTTAATCCCCCCCCTCCCCCCAACCCCCTAGCATTTACTTCTTTTACAACCCCATCTATAAATATATTAAACAACCCTGGTGACATTACATCCCCGTTAAAACCTACTTTTCCGGAAATAAACTCCCCCTCCCACACACCCTAACCCGGCCTCACTATCCCCAAAACCTTCATTAACTTACTCCTATTCCATACACTTCAACATTTGCCACATTGCTCCCCTATCCCTCTATCATATGCCTTTTCTAAATCCATAAATGCAATAAAACTTTCCCTTTTTATACTGTTCACATATGCTTCACTGTAAACATTT
>WNWK01045358.1:0-14759 GCA_009830355.1 Cherax destructor
TTAGGCTCTTGTCTTGACTCGCCCCAGAAAAATAAAAGTTACCCTCTACCTGCCATGGTGGAGAGATTAGAAGCCACTGCAAGACAGCTTGGGTATGTATCATTATTATTTGCCTCTGCAAATACTTTTATGTTTTGCACAAACTTGAAAAAAATATGTGGAATATTATTTAAAGAATCACCTACAGTATTTCATAATCTAATTGCTTAATTTTGTAACACTTTCTTTCTTACAACTATGCAATAATGATAATATATAATTTCTATTTCTTTTAAGTTATCCTTGTCTACTGGAAGTTTGGCACTTTGAAAGTTTGATTGTGTTGCATGTTCATTCTTTTCAAAGTTTGAATGTGTAAAATTCTTTTTTGCAAATTTTGACTGTGTATATTTCATCTTTCAGAGTTTGACTGTCTGTGTAGCATGTTCTTACATTTCAATTTGACTGTCTGTTGCATGTTCTTATGTTTCGACTTGACTGTCTTTTAGCATGTTCTTATTTCAGATTTGACTGTCTGTGTAGCGTGTTTTTAGACCTTTTTGCCCCCCTTTATAGTCAAATATTATGTAAGCTTTCCATGTACTAATCTAGTTGAGAACTTTCTTAGCAAGTACAGTGGTACCGGTTTTCATGGTCCCCAAACTCCCCCTTTTTATGAAAATTTTATTTTTTAAATGTTTTTGTAAGGTAATTTTTGGGGGGCCCCAAAAGGACTAGTCTATTTTAAAACTTTTTTTAAAGGGAGATAAATTCGTTTGGTAATGGCACTTGAACAGCATTCTGGAATAAAAAAATATCGTAAACCGGGGTACCACTGTAGTTACTGTTTAAGGGTAATTTTATCAGTCACATCCTTTCTTTAAACAGTTATATATTTTTAATTTCATTTTATTGGTTATCATTATGGTAATGCGGTACAGTGGTACCGGTTTCGATGGTCCCCAAACTCACCCTTTTTTTAAGTTTTTTTTTAAATGCTTTTGTAAGTGTAATTTTGGGGTCTAAAAGGACTAGTCTATTTTACAACATTTCTTAAGGAGAAAAATTGTTTGGTAATGGCACTTGAACAGCATTCGGGAATAAAAAAATTTTAAAAACCCGGTACCACTGTATATGTCATGAATATATTATTGTTCAGTGTCTGTGGAAAAATTACATTGTTTCAAGAGACCCTGATCTCAAGAAAAAATGTCGACTGATATTTATGTACAGTGGCCCCCTTTTTTGTAAGCATCAGAATTGAAATTTTTTCGCTCGAAATTTTTTTTCTTCAAAATTTTGACTCAATCATCATTTGACTTGAAAATATCGTTGGTCCCGAGAACGGCGCCCAAGGGGGAGTAGGACTCCACTTTATGGCAGGTTAGGCCCCAGGCTACTACTGTAAAGCAGAAATCACCGTAAAGTGGAATGCCTTTTTTTCCCTTATAAATGCATATAATCTCCGGGGAAGTGAACAGAATTCTTCCCCCGTGCCATGTGTGTTTGTAAGAGGTGACAAAAATGCTGGGAGCAAAGGGCTAGTAACCCCTTCCCCAGTATAAATTACTAAATTTAAAAAGAAACTTTAGTTTTTTTTTTTGGGCCCCCCTGCTTCAGTGGGATACGGCTGGGTTGTTAAAAGAAGAAGAAAATGCATATAAATGCCAGATGCAGCAGGGCCCTGCTTTACGGCGTTTCATTTTACAGTGTTCCGCTAATACGGACATTTCAAATTATACCAAACGCGCGATCGGCCCCCTGTCTTTCTAATACTGTCACTGCACCCCACCCAGTGTTTACATTTTTGAGCCCGTTTCTCCGTTCACTTTGGAAACTTTCCAAAATTTAAAGTTTTAAATTTACATATTTTATATACGTATGTACAGGGGCCCCCCGCCTAACGAGAAAAATTCTTTCCCAGAAGCCTGCTCAAGTGCCTTCCAAACGAATTTATTTAAGAAATAATGTCAAGTAGGTTAGTCCATTTCAGCCCCCCAAAAATACATTTCCACAAACTTACATTTTTATACAGTGGACCCTTTTTTGGAAAATTCTTTCAAGAATGTTTTTTATGCCCCCAAACAAATTTGTTCCCAAAAGGACAAAAAATTGATTAGTCATTTCAGCCCCCCAAAAAGTACATTCAAAAGCACTTACAAAAGTACACTTGCATAATTGTTGAGTTTGGGGGTGCCGCCCCAGGGTCCACTGCCCCACAAAATTGTGTTTCCGGGGGTGTCTTAGGGGGGTCCACTGAGGGGGTTTTGTCCACTGTATGTACATACAGGGACCCCAGCCGCCATCAAAACTAAAAATTTTGTGGTTAATATTGAAGTGTTTTTGAAAATGTTTTTTTGTGGGTCAAAAGGGACAACCTTTTACATTATTCCTTAGGGGGAAAAATTTTTTAAATCCCTTTGAACACCTTCGGGAATGAATTATCCAAACTCGGGGCCCACTGTACGTTCTGATAATTATACATGTGTACCTGTACCTAAAACACTTAAAATTTTTAAATTTTCCCAGACATACTGGGGGAAACGTGGAGCTCACAGGGATGAAAACAACAGTGGTGTGCAGAGACCATATTAGCGAGTCGGGGGGGGGAAGCCATATAACAAATTTTGGTTTTGAAAATGTCCATTTTGGAAAACACCAAAAACCCCATAAAGTGGGGTCTTAATCGTGTGTGTGTAACGTGCATGCTCCCGCCTAATTGTGATTGCAGGGGTTGAGTCACAGCCCCTGGCCAAATCTTTGCGGGCGCTACTAGATCCACTCTCCTGCCCCCATGAGCTGTGTACCTCTTTTTAAAGCTATGTAGGGTCCTGCCTCCACCATCACTTTCCTAACACCCCTGTGACTCACTGAGTCTTAAACCCAATTGTGCCCCCTTGTTGCTGTGTCCCATCCTGTCTCTGTCCACCTTGTCAGTTCCTCTCAGTATTTTTATGTCGTTTTCATATCCCCTATTTTCCTGTCCTCAGTGTCATCAGATCGATTTCCCCTTTCCTCTCCTGTGTGGGGGGGGGGGGTTTGTTGTTGGAGTGTGAGCAGGGTAATATTCAGCAACTGGTTAGCCAGACTTGAGTCTTGGGGATGGGAAAAAAATGCCTGCACTTTTAAAAGGGGGGGTTTGGGGTATTTGCTGTTTGGGTAACATCTGAGCTGTCATATCTGTGCGCCTCTGCAAAACAGTGATTACGTGTGAATTATGGTGAAAGTGTTTCTTTTTGGGACATCCTGCCTTGGTAGGAGAGGGTGGCGTGCCGATCTTCACATATTTTATTGTTATACTAAAAATTTCAAAACTAAAATTAAAGTTCGAATATGAGCAACGGGTTTGTCAGTCATCAGATTTGGTCCAATACCTCAGAAAATAACCACACACTCACACTAATATGAAAAATAAGAAATATGGAGTGTTTTTCTTTTTATCCAGTTCTAATTCTTGCCCACCCAAATTTTTTAGCTTTTTACCCAAATCTTTATTTTTGGTGTCTATACAGTCCTTTTCTTTTCAGATTAAATTTAAGCTGGGACAACAGATTCTGAATTTTTTGTGTCATGTGATATGTTCTATGAAAATTCTTTTGATCCCGATGGTCGAATACGAGATGTAAAGGTGGAACTAGCTGGTGATCGAATGCAAATGAGGGATTGGTGACCCATAAGTATGGAGAGCTTTCACTATTTTTTTTTAATTTCTGGAAAGCTAGAAATACAATAAAATATGACCATGTAAAGGGAGTTGGGGAAACCAGTTAGCCAGACTTGAGCCCTGGAAGGGGGAAGTACAATCCCTGCATTTAAAGGGGGGTCTGGATATTGGCAGTTTGGAGGACATCTGAACTGTCATATCTGATTCCTGCAAAGACATGGTTTTATGAGTGATGGTGAAAGTGTTGAATGATGATGATAAAATTTTTTTCTTTTTTTTTGGGTTTTTTTCTTTCTTTTTGGGTCCCCCCTGCCTTGGGGGGAAACGCCGGCTTTAAAAAAAAAAACTTGTTTAAATTTTTTGTATTGCCCATTTACTGCCAAAACCTTGATGCATCATGGTGACAATAACCGGTAGTCCTTCAGAGTCCTGCCGCTGACCTCGATACCGCAGCTCCCTTCGTCGGTCACTACCATCCCCCACTTACTCCCTTCATTTCCCTTCATTCCAACTTCTTCACCCCCCCCATTTGACATAGTGCAGTTTCTATTGTACCTGGATAAAAAGAAATGTCACAATTTTGTGTTAAAAAAAAATTAATTACATTATTGAACAAATAATTAGTGTAAATGTATTTTTGCAATATGCACTACAGTAGTTCATTGTTAGGATTTTCTGACTTAGGATGTTCAGTTTTTTTACAACACTGGCAATTGGAAACCAATTAACACTTTCACTGTCGCACTCCCCAAAAATTT
The DNA here is from genome assembly GCA_009830355.1 of Cherax destructor. Classification (NCBI taxonomy): domain Eukaryota; kingdom Metazoa; phylum Arthropoda; class Malacostraca; order Decapoda; family Parastacidae; genus Cherax; species Cherax destructor. The sequence continues at coordinate 4,402 of WNWK01045358.1, forward strand.
AAAAAAACCCCCTTCTGTGCAAAAATTTTAAAAAAAAAAAAAAACTTTTTACTGATGGTAATGAAACAAACTGAAATGAAAATTGGGTCAGCTGGGAATGATTTCATCAAGACAGAAATGTTAAAAGCAGGTGGAATGTAGTTTTGGAGTGGCTAGTTTTTGTTCAATTTAAAAAAGGGGGAAAGGTAACTAAGGATTGGGAGCATGTATAGTTCCTTTGTATAAAAAAAAAGGTGCTGTGTATTTTATTGTGTAGTATGTCAATTGTGACCATTACGCGAGTCACTCCTCCCTGACACATGACTTCTTTAAAAACCGTTGGGAATCACTGCATGTGACACCCAACCCTTGAATGCCGTGCCTCTGGGCACTGGGTCACCTCAGTTCAAGGCAGGACATAGAGTAGATAGGTCGGTGCCAGGCTCTGGCCACCCCTTAAATTTTTAAAAACGCTACCAAGACAACCTACTTTTGTGATTATTACACAATCTACCACCGAACCCCCCAACATACCAGGTAAAATGTGTGGTAAAGTTATTATTGAAAAAGTAAGAGGAAAGCATGATCGCAGATGAACAAAAGGCTGTAGGAAGGGGAGGGGGTATGTAGACTGAATTTTTTCATATAAGAAAAAAGAGGGCCAAAAAATTTTGGGCACCCCTGTGTTGATAGGTTGTCTTTACAAGGTTATGCCCTTAATGGAACATATTGTAGTTAAGGTAGGACTTTAGATATGGAAGTGCATGACCCGATACCATAATGTTCTAGTTTAAAAGCAGGATTTTTTCTCTGTAGCAAAACTTTCCTAAGGTCTGTATAGAGGCCCATTGGATTTCATTATTCTCCAGAACTGTATAAAAGGGAAATCAGCCTTTTTTTGATTGCATTATTTGTGCTTTTATTTTGCCTGAAACCAAACTGGCAGGGTTTTAGTTTACTGAGTGAGGCTAGGGAAAATTTATTCTTGTAGATTAATTTTCAAGTTTTTGGGTAACAGTGGCGTTAGATAAAGGTCTGTACTTATTTTGTAGGATGGGTATCCTCCATGTATTGGGGGAACCCTTGCTGTCTTGAGCATTGACAGGAATATGTTGGTTTCTAATTATTTATTGAACAATATTCGGGGGGACAGTACATGAGCTGCTCTTGTGAACAGTAGCGTGGTACATGAGCTAAGTTACCTGACTTGTTTTCAATGAATTTATTATCACAGAGATCTCAGGAGGATTAGTTGGAGCCAGATAGAGTGAATTTTGAAAACTTCAGACAAGGTAGTTACTCACTTGAGTGCTGGTATTTGGAATTTTGCAAAAAATTTGTCCTTTGGTAGAGAAGAAATCATTTAATTTTTGGCAATTTCTGTTGGCTGGACATAAGGTTTATTGGGTTTGCTAAAATAATATCTCTTGTTTTGGTCATTTTCAAGAGCCCAGGATTTGAGTGTGTGTTCCAGGTCTTAAATTTTTTTTTTTTTCAAAAAGTCGGCCGTCTCCCACCGAGGCAGGGTGACCCAAAAGAAAAAAATCCCCAAAAAAAAAATACTTTCATCATCATTCAACACTTTCACCTCACTATACATAATCACTGTCTTTGCAGAGGCACTCAGAACTAGTTTAGAATAGTCCTCCCAAAAAGTCACTATCCCAGCCCTCCTTTAAATTGCAGGTATTGTACTTCCCATTTCCCGGACTCAAATCCCAAATCAATAACTGGTTTCTCTGAATCCCTTCCTAAATATTACCCTGCTCAGACTCCAACAGCTTGTCAGGTCCCAAAAAACCCTTCGTCTCCATTCCTCCTATCTAACACGCTCACACACGCTTGCTGGAAGTCCAACCCCCTCCCCCACAAAACCTCCTTTCCCCCTCCCCCCAACCTTTTAGGACAACCCCACCCCTCCTTCCTTCCTTTACAGATTTATCCTCCAAGTCATTCTACTTTGATCCATTCTCTCTAAATGCCCAAACCACCTCAAAAACCCCCTCTTCCCTTCTGACTAATACGTTTAGTAACTCCACACCCCCCTAATTTCCACACTCCAAATTCTCTGCATAATATTTACACCACATTGCCCTTAGCGGACATCTCACTGCCCCCAGCCTCCTCCTCGCTGCAGCATTTACCCCAACACACCCATATAAATTTGGTACCACTATACTTTCAAAAATTTCCCCTTCTTTGCTTCCATAGATAATTTTTTTGTTCCACAGATCCCTTAACGCACCACTGCCCTTTTTTTGCTTCATCAATTCTATTGTTAACCTCATCCTTCATAAACCCATCCGCTGAAAAGTCAACTCCCAAATATCTGAAAATATTCACTTCTTCCATACCCCCTCTCTCCAATGTGATACCCAATTTTTTTTTATCTTCGTTTGATACCCTCATCACCTTACTCTTATCTTCGTTCACTTTCAACTTTCTCTTTTACACACCCAAACTCATCCATAACCTTTGCAACTTTTCTTTAGAATCCCCATAAGCAAAATTATCATCAGAAAAAATTAACTGTCAACTCCCATTTTGTACTTGATTCCCCATAATTTAATCCCCCCTCTCCCCAACACCCTAGCTTTTTTCTTTTAAAACCCCCATCTATAAATATTTTAAACCCCTTAAAGGGTCCACATGTATATTTACGTTGCTGCCCAGTGCCCCGAACTTTTGAAAAAAAAAAATTTTTTTTATAAAAAAAAGAGCACATTTTTTTTGTTATAGGATAAAAAAAAAAAAAATTTGGGCGTAGTTACCGAGAAAGGGCGGGGAAGTTTGCACTTTTTGCCAAATGACAGCAAAGGAGCCTGCCGCTTGCAGAATTTCCCTTACCTTTTTTTTTTTTTTTTTTTTATTAATATAATTTTTATGTTCTCATAATCACAATTTATAGTAGTTCTTGTATTTCATAGCCAATCTGTGTTCTGACACTTTTTAGGTACAAATTGTACTCAAATAATAATAATAATGAAGTATAAAAATAATAATAATAATAATGATAATAATAATAGTGAATAATATTAATAAAGTTCCCCCAAACATGCGCCCTTTCCATCTGATCTCCACTAATGATGACTGGTGACATTTCACGAAGGGTGAGCCATAGCTTATCTCTTCTTTTCAGTCCAGTAATTACAGTGATGACATTTGACGAGTTTACACTGCTTCCCTTTTTTTGTTACGCAAACCTGTCTGTTTGTCTGTATCTGTCTGTCTGTTTTTCTGTCTGTCTTTTGTGTCTTTCCTTTTCTTGTCTCAAAAGTAGCTCATGAACCAACTGGTATTACGAAATACAAGTGCATTATATCACTTTGTTTTGATTTTTTTTGTTATCCCAGGAATTTACACTAGTATGTATAATTTTATTTACGATGTGTTCCTGTGAGATAGAGACAGAGACAGATAGATACAACAGACAGACGAATAGACCAAATCAGGTACCCAGCACCAGCCAGCTGGGCCAGCCAGGTGGCCAACCAGCGCCCAGCCATGTGGCCAGGCAGGCAGGCAGAAAGCTGGCCTGCCAGCCTGCTGACATCACTTTACACTTAAAAGGGGGAGTGTTAATATGACATGACATCAGTGAATCCTTGGTGTTTGCCGCAGTGTTTGCTCTAGCTGGCGCTAAATTTTCCCTGGTGCCCCACAAGGTACTAAGTGGTCCCAGATTTTTAATATGGCGCCCCGGGGAGTGTTAAGACCCATTCTATGCTCACCAGGCATCTCAGGCCAATCGGGAAATTTGGAGGCAGGGAAAAAAAAAACATTTGGGGGGAGTAGCATCTAACGTTTTTACGTTTGGACCCTTTTAAAGGGTTAAACAACCATTTACATCACACATCCCCGTCTAAGACCTACTTTTACCGGGAAATAATCTCCCTCCCCACACACCCTAACCTGAGCCCCATTAACCTCAAAATCTTTTCAGCATTCAGTAACTTGCTACCTATTCCATACACTTGCAACATTTGCCACATTGCCCTCCCATCCACTCTATCATATGCCTTTTCTAAATCCATAAATGCAATGAAAACTTCCCTTCCTTTATCTAAATATGTTTAATATATGCTTCAATGTAAACACTTGACTTCACATCCCCCACCCACTCTAAAGCCTCCTTCCTCATCTGCAATCCTTCCCCTGTCTTACCTCTAAATTTTTTCAATAATAACCCTACCGTACACTTTACCTGGTATACTCAGTAAACTTATTCCCCTATAATTTTACAATCTCTTTTTTCCCCCTTCCTTTATATAAAGGAACTATACATGCTCTCTGCCAATCCCCGGGACCTTCCCCCCTTTCATACATTTATTAAACAACAATACCAACCACTCCAACACAATATTCCCCTCCTGCTTTTAACATTTCTGTCATGATCCCATCAGTTCCAGCGCTTACCCCCTTCACGTAATGCCTCACGCACCTCCCCCACACTCTTCTTCACTCCTAAACGATGTTATACCCCTGGCCAGTGCATGAAATTTCCGCCTCCCTTTTTCATTGACATTTAAAAGCCTCAAAATTTCCGCCATCACCCAATACCTCCAGCTCCCCATCTACTAACTCCCTACTCTTTTTTTAACTGACAAATCCATTCTTTCCCCTAGGCTTTCTTACCTTGTTTATCTCACTCCAAAAATTTTCTTGTTTTCAGCAAAATTTTTTGACAACCTCCCCCACCTTTCATCTGCTCTCCTTTTGCACTCTCTCACCACTTTTTTCACCTTTCTTTACTCTCCATATACAGTGGTACCTCGAGTTACGATGGTCCCCAAAATCCCCCTTTTATGTAAGTTTATTTTTTTAATGCTTTTGTAAGTATTTTTTTGGGGGTGAAAAAGGACTAGTCTATTTTACATTATTCCTTATGGGGAAAAATTTGGGGTTTAAAGGCACTTGAACAGCATTCAACAAAAAAATATCGAACCGGGTACCACTGTACTCTGCTCTTCTATTAACACTTCTTTTTTGAAAAAACCTCTCATAAGTGCCCTTTTTTTTTTATCACACCCTTTCTTCTTCATTCCACCACTCCTCCTCTTTCCTCCTGCATCGCCTCCTATAGCCAAAAACCTCTGCCCCACATTCTAATACTGCATTTTTAAAACTATCCCAACTCTCTTCAACCCCCTCTTATCATACTTGCACTAGCCCACCTTTCTGCCAATAATTGCTTATATCTCCCCCTAATTTCCCCCCCCTTTTTTTATACTTTTTTTACCTCTCTCTTACTTGCTGTTGCCATTTTCTTTTTGCCCCATCTACCTTTTACTTTTTGAGCATTTTAAATATACAGGGGACCCTCGGTTAACAACCCCCCAAAATCGTAATTATGTAATATAATTTTGTGTTCTTGGGGAAGTGTTTTTTTTGGGGGGAAAAACAACCTACGTGAAATTTTTCCTTAAGGGAGTAAATTGTTCAATGGCACTTGAGCAGACTTCTGGGTAAGTTTTTACAAACCCCACTGTATATGCTTCATAAACACTTGATCTAAAATCCCCCTACCCCCCTAAAACCTCCTTGCTCATCTGCGATCCTACCCCTGTCTTACCTCTAATTCTTTCAATAATAACCCTACCTAACACTTTACCTGGTATCTCAGTAAACTTCTTCTTTTTTTTCAACATGTCCCCTTTCCCCCCAAAGCGGGGTGGCCCAAAATGAAAAAAGAAAGTTTCCCCCTTTTTCATTTATAATATACAGGAGAAGGGGGTTTCTAGCCCCCTTTCTCCCGGCATTTTATCGCCCTTACGACACGCATGGCTTACGGAGGAAAATTTTGTTCCACTTCCCCCTGGTGACTCCTAAACTTATTCCCCCATAATTTTTTCAATCACTTTTGTCACCCTTCCCTTTATATAAAGGAACTATACACGCCCCTGCCAATCCTTAGGTACCTTCCCTCTTTTATACATTTATTAAACAAAAAAACCCAACCCCTCCCAAAACAATATCTTCTCCCGCTTTTTAAAATTTCTGTCATGATTCCGTCAGTTCCTGCTGCTTTACCCCCTTTTATTTCGTTCGTCATACCTCCCCCCCCTCACATCCTGCTCTTCCTCACTCCAAAAAATTTATACCTCCCTGACCCGTGCATGAAATTACCCCTCCCTTTCTTCATCGACATTTAAAAATTCCTCAAAATATTCCGCCATCTACCCAATACCTCCAGCTTCCCATCTACTAATTCCCCTACTCTGTTTTTAATGACAAATCCATTCGTTCCTATTCTTCCTTAACTTGTTTTCTCATAAAACTTTTTTTTATTTTCCAAAAATTTCTTGACAATTCCTCTCCCACTCTTTTATCTGCTCTCTTTTTGCACTCTCTCACCACTCTCTTCACCTTTCTTTTACTTTTCCCTATACTCTGCTCTTCTTAAACCCGGTTTTGAAAACCCTCATAAGCTACCTTTTCTCTTTTTTCACACCCTTTCTTCATCATCCCACCAATCACTCCTCTTTTCCCCCTGCACCCACCCTCCTATAGCCACAAACTTCTGCCCCCCTTCTAATACTGCATTTTTTAAAAAAATCCCAACCCCGGTGGGAATAAGACAGCCTCTAAAAGGGGAAAAAAGGGGTGCTCTTGCCCCAACGTCTAAAAATCACCCTTTCAGGGCAATCCCAACCCTCTTCATTGCCCCCCCTATTCATCTTGCTTTACCCACCTTTTTGCCAAAAGTTTCTTATATCTCACCCAACTTTCTCCTTCCTTAGTTTATACACTTTCACCTCTCTCTTACTTTCTGTTGCCATTTTCCTTTTTTCCCCTCTACCTCTTACTCTAACTGTAGCTACCCTAAATAATGATCCGAAAATCCGTTGCCCCCCCATAAAAATGTACATCCTGAAGTCTACCCATCAACCTTTTATCCACCAATACATAACAACAACTACTTTCATTACGTGCTATATCATACCTTGTATACTTATTTATCTTCTTTTTCATAAGAGATGTATTACTTATTACCAGACCCCTTTTTTACACATAGCTCAATTAAAGGCTCCCCATTTTCTTTACCCTACACCCCAAATTTACCTACTTTCCCCCACAGCATTTTTACCCCCTTTAGTATTGAGTCCCCCAAACCCCAAGTACTTCCCTTGGTTTAAAACTCCCCACGCACTCACCAACATTTCCCAAAATCTTTTCTCTCCTCTACACCCCTTTTTCTCCAGGTGCATAAACACTTACTATAACCCCCTTTTCCCTCAACCCTTATTGATACATTTATATTCCCTCTTTTTCCCGCCATAACTTATCCTTCAACATTATTGCTACTCCTTTTTTTTCTCTAACTCTGTTTTAAACTCCTGACGTAATCCCCTTTATTTTCCCACTGAAACTCTCCTACCCCCTTCAGCTTTGTTTCACTTAAGGAGGACATCCAGCTTCTTCCATTCATAACATCCACAATCATTTTCTCTTATCATTCGCACAACAACCACGCACATTCAAAATCCCACTTTGATGGTTTTCTTCTTTTCTTTTAGTAAGTTATACAGGAAAAGGGGGTTTCTAGCCCATTGTTCCCGCATTTTAGTTGACTTTTTTCCCCGCATGGCTTTCGGAGGAAAGATTCTCATTTCCCCTTCCCCCTGGATATGAAAGGAAAGTAATAAGAACAAAAAACTATTAAGATAAAATCAAAGAAAAAACTCAGATGAGTGTTAAACATAAATGTGTACATGTATGTGTAGTGTGACCTAAGTGAAGGTAGAATGGCAAGAAAACCTGAAATCTTTCATGTTTATGAGACAGAAAAAAGACACCAGCAATCCTCCATCATGTAAAACAAATGCTACAGGCTTCCTTTTCACACTCACTTGGTAGGCGGTAGTCCCCCACTGAATGGTTGCTGCTACCAACCTACTTACTGAAAATTAAAGGGGGACATAAGCAGGGTCTTCCAATGGGTGGAGAACAACATGACGTTCAATGGTGATAAGTTTCAGCTGCTTAGGTATGGAAAAAAGAAGAACTCAAAAAGGGAAAACTATATACAAAAAGCAGAGGTCACCACATAGACGAAAGGAACACGTAAAGGACTTGGAATAATTATGTCTGCTGATCTGTCGTTTAAAAAAATAAAAGACAAAAAACACAACAGCCAGGAAGATGACGGGGTGGGGATTGAGAACTTTCAAAACAAGGGGAAAAAATGCCGATAGTGACACTATTAAAAACGCTAGTGCTCCCCCAGAATACTGCTCAGTGCTGGGCCCCCTTTAGGGCAGGGGAAATAGCAAACTGGGAAAAAATCCAGGATCGTTTTCGGCTCACATTGGCCATTGAAACATCTAAATTATTGGGGAACCTTCAAGTCTTGAACATGTACTCATTGGAGCGGAGGAGAGAGAGATACATGATAATATATACCTGGAAAGTACTTAGGGCCTGTCCCAAATCTGCCCTGCCATAACAACATACTGGAGTGAGAGATAGGGGAAAAAATTAAATAAACCCAGTGAGGAGCGGGGGTGCGGTGGGGACAAAGGGAGCACTGTTTAAAACCGGGGGCCCAGATATTCAACATCTTACCAGAAGATATCCAAACACGGCTGGAACCAGTGTAGAAGCCTTCAAAAGGAAACTGGGCAAATTTCTTCCAGGTGGATCAACCAGGCTGTGATGGATATGTGGGGGAGCAGGCCTCCAGCAGCAACAGCCTGGTTGACCATGCAAGCACCAGACAAGCCTGGGCCCCTTGGGGTCAGAGAGTAGATACCCCAAACTCTTCAAAATATCCTTATTAGTGTGGTAAGTACTGATCAGTTTTGGTTTGTTTTAGTTACTAATCCCAGTCTGTACTGTTTTTCAATGAACCTGAGGATGCTGTTTTTTTTCCATAGGCTATTTAGTCTCTGCGGGATTTTTTAATTTTAATAGGACAATGTCTATAGTAGGGGCCATTTTTTTTTGCAAAAAAATATTAACCTATTTGTCATTCCCCCTGTTGTTAGTAAATTTTTGTGCCAGTCAGTGTCATTTACTGCTGTAGTAAAGGGTTTTTTAATGATGTCTCTTTGGAGAAAAAAAGAGATCAAGTAGTAGCTTTCATATGTTGCTTATAAGGGGTGGGTTTGGGCGTAGTATTGTTTGTGATTATCCCTTTTGAGGGGGTGTTACATTAGTCTGGATATGGTCTGTTGTGGATGCACTTGTTCAGTGATTCTTTTTTTAGTTATAGCTGGAAAAGAATAAATTATACAGTGGAACCCCGGTAACGAAAAACTTCTTTCCCAAAGCCTGCCTGCCATTATCAAACGATTTACTCCCATAAGAAATAATGTCAAGTAGGTTAGTCCATTTCAGCCCCCAAAAAATTTAAAAAACACTTACAATATTATCTTACATAATTGTATGTTTTCCCGGGGTGTTCTTACTGGGTTCCACTGTACATGCTGTTAAAGAAGCCAGCTACTTAGGATCCTCAGCTTGAACAAGGTTATTGTTGAAGTCACCAGAAAGTATTAGATGTTTAAGTGTTTTTAGTTGTTAGGTTCTTCAGGTTGTTGCTAAAGGGGGGAATTTAGATGAGGTAGCCTGTAGACTGCTCCATCTGGGGGTCTTTAAATTTTGGGTTTCACAGTTAGCAAATATATATTCACCATATTCATCACTGATGCATTGAGTTTCTTTAACATTACAGTAGTACAGGGGGCCCTCCCATTCGTGAGGGTTGGGGATCAAGAACTTTTCAATCTTTAAAATTGCAATGTTTGGTGCGAGATTGATGTAGGGAACACATGAAAACATCGAAAATTTGATACAGTGGACCCCCCCAGAACTAAAACTTTATTCAAGAAACCCGCTCAATGCCATTACCGGAATTTACTCCCTTAAGGAATAATGTCACGTGGTTACTATTTCAGACCCCAAAAAAACACTTCCACAAGCACTTACAAATTTTACTTACATAATTGTACGATTTCCGGGGGGTTTGTTACTTCCCCTTTGATTGGGCGGCTGAGCATTCGCGAATGTTTTAACCCCACAAAAAGGGGAAATCACGAAAATGGAGGGTTGTAGATGGCAATACCTTTTCCCCAAATTTTATCAGGGCTGCAGTTATGAATGGCTATATACCCAGGTAAGGTAAAAATGCTTGTTATGTCATATTTAAGCCAGGTTTCTGGGGTTTTAGTAAGAATAATAAAAAAGATGTTATCATTTAAAGAATCTAGGAGTGCTAAGAGGTTTTCATGCCTGCTGAGGATCTAACATAAATGAATACTGATATATTCTTGGTGTTGCTGAAGAGCTTTTTCTTGACATATCAGTATTCATGTACTGTGAGGAGGGGTTAGGAAAGTGAAGGATGAGATAAGGGATCAGTAGTTAAACACTAGTGA
>WNWK01045359.1:0-14759 GCA_009830355.1 Cherax destructor
GGACTATTTTGCGGTCATTGCTACCCACTTTCGCACCCATTGGCAACGCTGGTCTGCCCTGCTGAATAACAAACTTCATTCTATTAAACCGGTTATAGGTTTCTGGCCTTCTTGTCACCAATGTCGAGGTTGGGAGACTACTCTCTCCCGTCTTCGCATCGGCCACACCTGTCTTACTCACGGGTATCTCATGGAGAGGCTCCCTGCCCCTCTCTGTGAGCATTGTCAGATTCCAGTGTCAGTTCGACATATCCTTTTGGACTGCCCACTGTATCAACGAGCACACAGAATTTACCTCCAACGATTCGCTCTGCGGCCCTTTCTTTACCTTCCCTTCTTGCAGATGGACCCACCTGTAATCCTGACTCTCTCATTGACTTTTTGACAGAAACTGACTTACTACACAAACTCTGAAGATTATACCTCTAGCACCTCCCTCAGTCCCTTCTACCTCGATCTCTTGCTACCCTCCATCCCTGCCCTATCCACCGTCATCTTGCACTCCATACCCTACTAATCGTCCATCTCCCTCTTACAACCCACTCTCCCTGCATCCTACAATAACCTGCAGCGCTGTATAACCCCTGTGGTTTAGCGCTTCTATTTGATTATAATAATAATAATAGTGTTAATAGAAGAGCAGAGTATGTGGAGAGTAAAAGAAAGGTGAAGAGAGTGGTGAGAGAGTGCAAAAGAAGAGCGGATGAAAGAATGGGAGAGGCTCTGTCAAGAAATTTTGCTGAAAACAAGAAAAAATTTGGAGTGAGATAAAAAAGGTGAAAGCCAGGGAGCGAATGGATTGTCAGTTAAAAACAGAGTAGGGAGTTAGTAGATGGGAGCTGGAGGTATTGGAGATGTGGAATTTGAGGAACTTTTTAAATGTCGATGAAAAAGGAGCGGAATTCATGTAGGCCAGGGAGGTACAACATCGTTTAGAGGAAGAAGAGCAGGATGTGAGTGTGGGGAGGTGCGTGAGGCATTAGAGAATGAAAGGGGGTAAAGCAGCTGGAATTGGACGGAATCATGACAGAAATGTTAAAAGCAGGGGGATATAGTGTGGAGTGGTTGGTATTTTTCTTTAATAAATGTTGAAAAGGGGAAGGTACCTAGGGATTGGCAAGAGCATGTATAGTTCCTTTATATAAAGGGAAGGGGATAAAGGGAAAAATTATAGGGGAATAAGTTTAAAGTATACCAAAAGTGTATGGAGGGTTATTATTGAAAGAATTAGAGGTAAGACAGAAGTAGGATTGAGATGAGCAAGGGGCTTTAGAGTGGGTGGGATGTGTAGATCAAGTGTTTACAGTGAAGCATTATGTGAACAGTATTTAGATAAAGGTAGAAAGTTTTATTGCATTTATGGATTTAGAAAAGGCATATGATAGAGTGGATAGGGGAGCAATGTGGCAAATGTTGCAAGTGTATGGAATAGGTAGTAAGTTACTGAAGGCTGTAAAGAGTTTTTATGAGGATATTGAGGCTCAGGTTAGGGTGTGTAGGAGAGAGGGAGATTACTTCCCGGTAAAAGTAGGTCTTAGACAGGGTTGTGTAATGTCACCATGGTTGTTTAATATATTTATAGATGGGGTTGTAAAAGAAGTAAATGCTAAAGTGTTGGGGAGAGGAGTGGGATTAAATTATGGAGAATTAAATGCAAAATGGGAGTTGACACAGTTACTTTTTGCTGATGATACTGTGCTTATGGGAGATTCTAAAGAAATGTTGCAAAGGTTAGTGGACGAGTTTGGGAGAGTGTGTAAAGGTAGAAAGTTAAAAGTGAACATAGATAAGAGTAAGGTGATGAGGTTATCAAACGATTTAAATAAAGAAAAATTGGATATCACATTGGAGAGAGGGATTATGGAAGAAGTAAATGTTTTCAGATATTTGGGAGTTGACGTGTCAGCGGATGGGTTTATGAAGGATGAGGTTAACCATAGAATTGATGAAGGAAAAAGGTGAGTGGTGCATTGAGGTATCTGTGGAGACAAAAACGTTAGCCATGGAGGCAAAGAAGGGAATGTACGAAAGTATAGTGGTACCAACACTCTTATATGGGTGTGAAGCATGGGTTGCAAATGCTGCAGCGAGGAGGAGGCTGGAGGCAGTGGAGATGTCCTGTCTAAGGGCAATGTGTGGTGTAAATATTATGCAGAAAATTCGGAATGTGGAAATTAGGAGAAGGTGTGGAGTTACTAAAAGTATTTGTCAGAGGGCTGAAGAGGGGTTGTTGAGGTGGTTTGGTCATTTAGAGAGAATGGATCAAAGTAGAATGACTTGGAGAGCGTATAAATCTGTAGGGAAGGAAGGCAGGGTAGGGTCGTCCCTAGAAAAGGTTGGAGGGAAGGGGTAAAGGAGGTTTTGTGGGCGAGGGCTTGGACTTCCAGCAAGCATGTGTGAACGTGTTAGATAGGAGTGAATGGAGACGAATGGTTTTTGGACATGACGATCTGTTGGAGTGTGAGCAGGGTAACATTTTGTGAAGGGATTCAGGGAAACCAGTTAATTGATTTAGTTGGACTTGAGTCCTGGAAATGGGAAGTACATGCCTGCACTTTAAAGGAGGGGTCTGAGATAGTGACAGCTGGGAGGGACTTTTCAGCTGTCGTATCTGAGCTCCTCTGCAAAGACAGTGATTATGTATGAGTGTGGTGAAAGTGTTGAATGATGATGAAAGTATTTTCTTTTTGGGGATTTTCTTTCTTTTTGGGTCACCCTGCCTCGGTGGGAGACGGCCGACTTGTTGAAAAAAAAAAAATAATAATAATAATGTGTCATTTATGGATTTGGAAAAGGCTTATGATAGGGTGGATAGGGGGCAATGTGGCAGGTGTATGGAATAGGAGGTCGGTTACTGAAAGCAGTAAGAGTTTTTATGAGGATAGTGAGGCTCAAGTCATAGTGTGTAGGAGGGAAGGGGACTATTTCCCAGTAAAAGTGGGCCTTAGACAAGGATGTGTGATGTCACCGTGGTTGTTCAATATATTTATAGATGGGGTTGTAAGAGAAGTGAATGCGAGGGTCTTGGCAAGAGGTGTGGGGTTAAAAGATAAAGAATTAAATACAAAGTGGGAGTTGTTACAGTTGCTTTTTGCTGATGACACTGTGCTTTTAGGAGATTCTGAAGAGAAGTTGCAGAGGTTGGTGGATGAATTTGGTAGGGTGTGTAAAAGAAGAAAATTGAAAGTGAATATAGGAAAGAGTAAGGTGATGAGGATAACAAACAGATTAGGTGACGAAAGATTGGATATCAGATATAAGGGAGAGAGTATGGAGTAGGTGAGTGTATTCATATATTTGGGAGTGGACATGTCAGCAGATGGGTCTATGAAGGATGAGGTGAATCATAGAATTGATGAGGGAAAAAGGGTGAGTGGAGCACTTTGGAGTCTGTGGAGACAAAGAACTTTGTCCATGGAAGTAAAGAAGGGAATGTATGAGAGTATAGTTATACCAACACTCTTATATGGGTGTGAAGCATGGGTGATGAATGTTGCAACGAGGAGAAGGCTGGAGGCAGTGGAGATGTCATGTCTGAGGTCAATGTGTGGTGTGAATATAATGCAGAGAATTCGGAGTTTGGAAATTAGGAGGAGGTGCAGGATTACCAAAACTATTATCCAGAGAGCTGATGAGGGGTTGTTGAGGTGGTTCGGACATGTAGAGAGAATGGAACGAGACAGAATAACTTCGAGAGTGTATAAATCTGTAGTGGAGGGAAGGCGGGGTAGGGGTCGGCCTAGGAAAGGTTGGAGGGAGGGGGTAAAGGAGGTTTTGTGTGCTAGGGGCTTGGACTTCCAGCAAACATGTGTGAGCGTATTTGATAGGAGTGAATGGAGACAAATGGTTTTTAATACTTGATGTGCTGTTGGAGTGTGAGCAAAGTAACATTTATGAAGGGATTCAGGGAAACCGGCAGGCCGGACTTGAGTCCTGGAGATGGGAAGTACAGTGTCTGCACTCTGAAGGAAGGGTGTTAATGTTGCAGTTTTATAACTGTAGTGTAAAGCACCCCTCTGGCAAGACAGTGATGGAGTGAATGATGATGAAAGTTTTTCTTTTTCGGGCCACCCTGCCTTGGTGGGAATCGGCCGATGTGTTAATAAATAAATAAATAATTGTAAGTGCTTGTGGAAGTGTATTTTTGGGGGGTCTGAAATAGACTAACCTACGTGACATTATTTCTTAAGGAAGTAAATTCGTTCGGTAAGGGCACTTGAGCATGCTTCTGGGATTAAGTTTTTTCGTTAGCCGGGGGTCCACTGTATACTACATACATCTGCATTCCCAGAACGAGGTTTATATCTCACATTCCTTCCTTATGAAAAAAAGTATATAAATACAATACCATACTATGGGTGGGGCTTGAACCTGTGGTCACATGTCTGTTGGATGTTCAAGCCCTTGTCACTCAAAATCTTCTTTACCCCATTTCTGTCCCACCTTTTCTGTAATGCCCCTTAACCCTCCTACCACCCCGGATTTACATACCCTCTTATCCTATTCTGCTCCAGTTTTAAATGCCCAAACCACCTCGGAAACCTCCTCATAAACCAGGTGAACCATAGAATTGTTGAAGGGAAAAAAGTGGGTGGTACATGGGGGCATCTGTGGTGAGAAAGTTATCCATGGGGGCAAAGAGGGGAATGCATGAAAGGATAGTGGTACCAACACTTTTATATGGGTGTGAAGCATGGGTTGTGATGTAAATATATGGGTGTGAAGCATGAGTTGTGATGTAAATATTATGCATAGAATTCGTAGCTTGAAGATTAGGAGGTGCCAGGTTACTAAAAGTATTATCCAAAGGACTGAGGAGGGGTTACTGAGGTGGTTTGGACATTCAGAGAGTATGTAGCAAAACAGGGTGACTTGGAGGGTGTATAAATCTCTAGTGGAGAAACAGAGGGGTAGGGGTCGCTCTAGGTATGGTTGGAGGGAGGGGGTAAAGGTTTTGTGTGTGAGGGGCATGGATATCCAACAGGCATGGGTGAGCATGTTAGATAGATCTGCATGGAGGAAAATGGTTTTTGGGATTTGAAAAGATGTTGTAATGTGAGCAAGGTAACATTTTCTGAAGGGATTCAGGGAAACTGGACTTGAGTTCTAGAGGTGGGAAGTACAGTGCCTGCACTCTTGAAGGAGAGGTGGAGATACTTGCAGTTTGGAGGGGCATCTGAACTCTAGTATTGGCATACCTCTGGAAAGACAGTGATAGTAAAAGTGTTTCTTCTTTCTTGGGTCTCCCTACCTCGGTGGGAGATGGCTGGTGAATGTTTTTATGGTTTATGCTTATTTCAGAAATCTTAGGTTTTGTTTAGAATTCACATGATTTTAGTTAGATCTCAAGCATTGTATTATTCCTATGTTGTGCATGTCATGGTTGACTTTATGCCATAAAGTTGTACAAATTCAGATACAAGGCTATATCTATTTCTCAAAAAATAAATGTGCCAGTTTCCCAAAAATTCAGTTTTTTTTTGTTTCTTTAATGTTATGAAACTGTTCTTTCTCTCTAAGTACAAGAATGCATATAAATGCAAAGGCAGGAAATGTACCAGAGTATAGTAGTACCAACACTTGCATGGGTGTGAGGCATGGACTTCAAACATTGTAGCAAGGAGAAGGCTAGAGGTAGTGGAAATGTCATGTCTGATAGCAGTGTGTAGTGTGAATGTTTTGCAAAGTGTTTGGAGTGTAAAAATTGGAAGATGTTTGGGGTCACCAAGGACTGAGGAGGGGTTGCTGAGATGGTTTGGGCATTTAGAGAGGATGGAGAGGAATAGGATGATGAAGAGGGTATATAAATCTGGTGTTGAATGTAGGAGTAGGGGTCATCCCAGGAACAGTTGGAGGGCAGGGGTTAAAGGTGGCTGTGACTTTTAGGGGCTTGGGCATTCAGCAGTCTGGTGTGAAAGAAGACAGGTGGATTTTAATGGATATGCTGCTGGAGTGTCAGCAAGGTAGCACTGATGAAAGGATTTAGGGGAAGCTGGTTAGCCAGACTTAGTCTTGGAAGTGGCAAGGGCAATGCCTAACTCTGGAATAGATGTAGCAGTGTTGCAGTTGGATGTATTGTGATATCAACACACTTCTGGCTAGACAGCGATTGAATGAGTGATGGTGAATGTTTCCATTTTCGGGTCGCCCTGTCTCGGTGGGAGACGGCCATGAGGTTAAAAAAAAAAATTGATAAAATGATATGGTAAATGATATTAAGTGGTTTGGGTGTCAGCTTGAAACAAATTGCGGGGGGACAGTACTTGTGTTATTTTTTTTTTTTTCCAGAGTTTGATTCACTTCCTAAATTTTGCATTTGAATTTCAACTAAAATTTCCAAGATTGTTTATAGAAAATTGAAAGAATTAGACCTATGAGGATTTTGTATTAATTATTTGTTTTTGTTCCAGTGCCTTGGCTATGCTATGAAGTTCTTTGCTAAACTGTGTGATATTGGGGATGCCTCCCGAGGATCATTATCTTCCTATGCTTACATCCTCATGGTGCTACACTTTCTGCAGCAGTGCAAACCCCCAGTCATCCCTGTGCTACAAGAGGTAGGTAAATTTACTTATGATATTCCTTGCTTAGGTTTTTAATGAACTTAATACTATGGAAGGAAAAGAGGAATATGAATGTATAAATTCAAGAAAAAGATTGAATATAAATGTATAATATCAAGGAAAAGAGGGAATATAAATGTATAAATTCAAGGATTATGTGGATTAAAATAAGGGTGGTATACAAAAATTGGGTTAGTGAGTTTAGAACCAATTGATAAAATAATTTTGTGGGGACCTAAATGCTAAAGTGCGAGAAATTGTTATATATTTTTTTTTTCAACAAGTTGGCCGTCTCCCACCAAGGCAGGGTGATCCAAAAAGAAAGAAAATCCCCAAAAAGAAAATACTTTTATCATCATTCAACACTTTCACCACACTCATACATAATCACTGTCTTTGCAGAGGCGCTCAGATACGACAGCTGAGAATAGTCCCTCCCAGCTGTCACCGTCCCAGACCCCTCCTTTAAAGTGCAGGCGTTGTACTTCCCATTTTCAGGGCTCAAGTCCAACTAAATCAATTAACTGGTTTCCCTGAATCCCCTCACAAAATGTTACCCTGCTCACACTCGAACAGCTCGTCAGGTCCCAAAAACCATTTGTCTCCATTCACTCCTATCTAACACGCTCACACATGCTTGCTGGAAGTCCAAGCCCCTCATCCACAAAACCTCCTTTACCCTCCTTCCCCTACAGATTTATACGCTCTCCAAGTCATTCTACTTTGATCCTGTGAAGGTTGTTGCCAATCTTCTTAGGAAAAGTATAATAGAAAAAGACAATAATAACAATAACAATAAACACTTTATTTTAATAGAAAGAAATGTAAATAATAAATACGTAATTTTTTTTTTTTTTTTTCAACAAGTCGGCCGTCTCCCACCGAGGCAGGGTGACCCAAAAAGAAAGAAAATCCCCAAAAAGAAAATACTTTCATCATCATTCAACACTTTCACTACACTCATACATAATCACTGTCTTTGCAGAGGAGCTCAGATACGACAGCTGAGAATAGTCCCTCCCAGTTGTCACTATCTCAGACCCCTCCTTTAAAGTGCAGGCATTGTACTTCCCATTTCCAGGACTCAAGTCCAACTAAATCAATTAACTGGTTTCCCTGAATCCCTTCACAAAATGTTACCCTGCTCACACTCCAACAGATCGTCATGTCCCAAAAACCATTCGTCTCCATTCACTCCTATCTAACACGCTCACACATGCTTGCTGGAAGTCCAAGCCCCTCGCCCACAAAACCTCCTTTACCCCTTCCTTCCAACCTTTTCTAGGACGACCCCTACCCCGCCTTCCTTTCCCTACAGATTTATACGCTCTCCAAGTCATTCTACTTTGATCCATTCTCTCTTAATGACCAAACCACCTCAACAACCCCTCTTCAGCCCTCTGACAAAATACTTTTAGCCGGCCCCCCACTCAGCCTTGAATCCGATGATCCGTGCGGAAACAGAGGACTGTGAAAGAAACCAAAAGAATTACTCACCACTCTAGTATTTATTCACATAGTAGGCATAAGGCCTTTAAAAGAAATGGTGAAACTGTAACAAATAACTTTACCAAAAGCCAAGGCAGGGCAGAGCAAAAGTTAATGTTGCTAAAAATGAGTGAAGCTCTTGAACATAAAATAATTAAGATACGAGCAGCTGTGAAGTACTTACAGTGAGGTCGGGCGTGGTCAGTCGAGTGATTTAACCTGTGGCCGGAGCCTAGCATTACACCTCTCACCGGGTGAAAAAGGGGGGGTATAGCGGCAGCTAGACACTCACCCCACCTCAACAAGCAGACTACCATTCAACCATCACTCTACATACCTTCACGCTTTCATCACTTCTATCTATGGACTTTTCCCTCACAGATCCATTCTCTCTAAATGACCAAACCACCTCAACAACCCCTCTTCAGC
Organism: Cherax destructor; assembly: GCA_009830355.1. Taxonomy (NCBI): domain Eukaryota; kingdom Metazoa; phylum Arthropoda; class Malacostraca; order Decapoda; family Parastacidae; genus Cherax; species Cherax destructor. The sequence goes on from WNWK01045359.1 coordinate 8,481, forward strand.
CCTCTGACAAATACTTTTAGTAACTCCACACCTTCTCCTAATTTCCACATTCCGAATTTTCTGCATAATATTTACACCACACATTGCCCTTAGACAGGACATCTCCACTGCCTCCAGCCTCCTCCTCGCTGCAGCATTTGCAACCCATGCTTCACACCCATATAAGAGTGTTGGTACCACTATACTTTCGTACATTCACTTCTTTGCCTCCATGGATAACGTTTTTTGTCTCCACAGATACCCCATCTATAAATATATTAAACAACCATGGTGACATTACACATCCCTGTCTAAGACCTACTTTTACCAGGAAGTAATCTCCCTCTCTCCTACACACCCTAACCTGAGCCTCACTATCTCTCATAAAAACTCTTTACAGCCTTCAGTAACTTACTACCTATTCCATACACTTGCAACATTTGCCACATTGCTCCAATATCCACTCTATCATATGCCTTTTCTAAATCCATAAATGCAATAAAAACTTCTCTACCTTCATCTAAATACTGTTTACATATATGCTTCACTGTAAACACTTGATCTACACATCCCCTACCCACTCTAAAGCCTCCTTTCTCATCTGCATCAGTAAACTTCTTCCCCTATAATTCTTACAGGTCTCTTTTATCCCCCTTCCCTTTATATAAAGGAACTATACATGCTCTCTGCCAATCCCTAGGTACCTTCCCCTCTTTCATACATTTATTAAACAAAAATACCAACCACTCCAACACTATATCCCCCCCTGCTTTTAACATTTCTGTCATGATCCCGTCAGTTCCAGCTGCTTTACCCCCTTTCATTCTACGTAATGCCTCACGCACCTTCCCCACACTCGCATCCTGCTCTTCTTCACTACTAAACGATGTTGTACCTCCCTGGCCAGTACATGAAATTACCGCCTCCCTTTTTTCATCGACATTTAAAAGTTCCTCAAAATATTCCCGCCATCTACCCAATACCTCCAGCTCCCCATCTACTAACTCCCCTACTGTGTTTTTAACTGACATATCCATTCCTTCCCTAGGCTTTCTTACTTTGTTTATCTCACTCCAAAATTTTTTCTTGTTTTCAGCAAAATTTCTTGACAGTCTCTCTCTCCCATTCTTTCATCTGCTCTTCTCTTGCACTCTCTCACCACTCTCTTCACCTTTCTTTTACTCTCCATATACTCTGCTCTTCTATTAACACTTCTGTTTTGTAAAAACCTTTCATAAGCTACCTTTTTCTCTTTTATCACACCCTTTACTTCTTCATTCCACCACTCACTCCTCTTTCCTCCTGTACCCACCCTCCTATAGCCACAAACTTCTGCCCCACATTCTAATACTGCATTTTTAAAACTATCCCAACTCTCTTCAACCCCCCACTACTCATACTTGCACTAGCCCACCTTTCTGCCAATAGTTGCTTATATCTCACCCAACTTCCTCCTCCCTTAGTTTATACACTTTTACCTCTCTCTTACTTGCTGTTGCCATTTTCTTTTTGTCCCATCTACCTTTTACTCTAACTGTAGCTACAAGTAAATAATGATCCGATATATCCGTTGCCCCTCTATAAACATGTACATCCTGAAACCTACCCAATTGCTATATAGGGCATAATAGGTAACTTTGGGGTGCCTTATTTGGGTGGCCTTTATTCGACTTTTTTTAGAAAGAGGTTTGATAACAGGTTATGCATAATAAAAAAAAAAAAAGATAAGTATGTGAGAGTGTGTAAAGGTAGAAAGTTAAAAGTGAACATAGATAAGAGTAAGGTGATGAGGGTATCAAATGATTTAAATAAAGAAAATTGGATATCACATTGGAGAGAGGGATTATGGCAGAAGTAAATGTTTTCAGATATTTGGGAGTTGACGTGTCAGCGGATTGGTTTATGAAGGATGAGGTTAATCATAGAATTGATGAAGGAAAAAAGGTGAGTGGTGCGTTGAGGTATCTGTGGAGACAAAAAACGTTATCCATGGAGGCAAAGAAGGGAATGTACGAAAGTATAGTGGTACCAACACTCTTATATGAGTGTGAAGCATGGGTTGCAAATGTTGCAGCGAGGAGGAGGCTGGAGGCAGTGGAGATGTCCTGTCTAAGGGCAATGTGTGGTGTAAATATTATGCAGAAAATTCGGAATGTGGAAATTAGGAGAAGGTGTGGAGTTACTAAAAGTATTTGTCAGAGGGCTGAAGAGGGGTTGTTGAGGTGGTTTGGTAATTTAGAGAGAATGGATCAAAGTAGAATGACTTGGAGAGCGTATAAATCTGTAGGGGAAGGAAGGCGGGGTAGGGGTCGTCCTAGAAAAGGTTGGAGGGAAGGGGTAAAGGAGGTATTGTGGGCGAGGGGCTTCGACTTCCAGCAAGCATGTGTGAGCGTGTTAGATAGGAGTGAATGGAGACAAATGGTTTTTGGGACATGACGATCTGTTGAAGTGTGAGCAGGGTAACATTTTGTGAAGGGATTCAGGGAAACCAGTTAATTGATTTAGTTGGACTTGAGTCCTGGAAATGGGAAGTACAATGCCTGCACTTTAAAGGAGGGGTCTGGGATAGTGACAGCTGGGAAGGACAATTCTCAGCTGTCGTATATGAGCTCCTCTGCAAAGACAGTGATTATGTATGAGTGTAGTGAAAGTGTTGAAGGGTGATGAAAGTATTTTCTTTTTGGGTTACCCTGCCTCGGTGGGAGACGGCCGACTTGTTAAAAAAAAAAAAAAAAAAAGTACGTGAGATATGATATACAGCATAATGACAGCGGTTTGTTATATTGTATATTAATACAGTGGACCCCCGAGTTTCGTAAACCCCGGAAATCGTACATTTATGTAAGTATAATATTGTAAGTGCTTGTGGAAAAGTATTTTTGGGGGTCTGAAATAGACAAACCTACGTGAAATTTTTCCTTAAGGGAGTAAATTCGTTCGGTAATGGCACTTGAGCAGACTTCAGGAGTGAAGTTTTTACGAAACTCGGGGTCCACTGTAGATAAAAGGTTGATGGGTAGACTTCTTGATGTGCATGTTTTAAGAGGGGCGACAGATATATTATTTAGTTGTAGTTACACTGAGAGTAAGAAGTAGATGGTGTTCAAGGAGGATGGTATCAGTGAGTAAAAGAGAAGTGCAAGTTTATAAATTAAAGGAGAAAGATGGGCTAGAGAGATAGTATAGGTAATGAAGAGGACATAGAGGTATGGGATAGATTAAAGAATGCAGTGTTAGTGTGTGCAGCAGAAGTTTGTGAATATAGGAGGGTGGGTTATATAGGCAGGAGGATAGATTGGTGGAATGATGAAATAAAGAGAATGGTAAGGGAGAAAAAAATGAGCATATGATGGGGTTCTACAAAGCAGAAGTGATAAAATGAGAATGGAGTATATGGAGAGTAGAAGATGGGTTAAGAGAGTGGTGAGGGAGTGCAAAATGAGAACAAATGAGAGAGTGGGTGAGGTTTTGTCAACAAATTTTGCTGAGAAGAAGAAAAAGTTTTGAAGTGAGATTAATATGTTGATAAAGCATAGGGAACGAATGGATTTACCATTTAAAAACAAGGTAATTATTATTAGATTGCGAGGTTGAAGTATTGAGAAGATGGCTGGAATATTTTGAGGAGCTGTTAAATGTTGATGAAGAGAGGGTAAGGTAGTGATTTAATGCATTGAGCAGGGAGGTATAACATCTTTTAGGAGTGAGGTAGAGCCAGATGTGAATATGGGGGAGGTGCATTAGGCATTGGATGGAACAAAGGGGGGTAAAGCAGCTGGGATTGATAGGATAAAGACAGAAATATCAAAGACAGGTGAAAGATATAGTTTAGTAGTCTACCTACCTACCTACCTGGAGAGAGTTCCAGGGTCAACGCCCCACGGCCTGGTCTGTGACCAGGCCTCCTGTTGACCAGACTGATCAACCAGGCTGTTACTGCTGGCCGCACGCAGTCCAACGTACGAACCACAGCCTGGCTGGTCAGGTACCGACTTTAGGTGCCTGTCCAGTGCCTGCTTGAAGACAGCCAGGGGTTTGTTGGTAATCCCCTGATGTATGCTGGGAGGCAGTTGAACAATCTTGGGCCCCTGACACTTATTGTGTTGTCCCTCAACGTGCTAGTGGCACCCTGCTCTTCATTGGGGGATGTTACATCGCCTGCCAAGTCTTTTGCTTTCGTAGGGAGTGATTTTTGTGTGCAAGTTTGGTACTAAGCCCTCGATAATTTTCCATGTGTATATAATAATGTATCTCTCCCGCCTGCGTTCTAGAGAGTACAGGTTTAGGAACTTTAAGCGTTCCCAGTAGTTGAAGTGGTTTATCGCACTTATGCGTGCGGTGAAGGTTCTCTGCACATTTTCAAGGTCAGCAATTTCACCCGCCTTGAAAGGTACAGTTAGTGTGGAGCAATATTCCAGCCTAGATAGAACAAGCGATCTGTAAAGTGTCAACATGGGCTTGGCATCCCTGGTTTTGAAGGTTCTCATTATCCATCCTGTCATTTTTCGAGCAGATGCAATTGCTACTTTGTTATGGTCCTTGAAGGTGAGATCCTCTGACAAGATCACTCCCAGGTCTTTGACATTAGTTTTTCGCTCTATTGTGTGGTTGGAATTAGTTTTGTACTCTGATGAGATTTTAATTTCTTCACGTTTTCCGTATCTGAGTAATTGAAATTTCTCATCATTGAACTTCATATTGTTTTCTGCAGCCCATTTAAAGATTTGGTTTATGTCTGCTAGGAGTCTTGCAGTGTCTTCAACGGTGGACACTGTCATACAGATTCGGTGTCATCTGCAAAGGAAGACACAGCACTGTGGCTTATATCCCTGTCAATGTCTGATATGAGGATGAGGAATAGGATGGGAGCAAGTACTGTGCCTTGTGGAACAGAGCTTTTCACAGTAGCTGCCTCAGACTTTACTCTGTTGACTACTACTCTTTGTGTTCTACATGTTAGGAAATTATAGATCCATCTACCAACTTTTCCTGTTATTCCTTTATCACGCATTTTGTGTACTATTACACCATGGTCACACTTGTCAAAGGCTTTTGCAAAATCTGTGTATATAACATCTGCATTCTGTTTATCTTCTAGAGCATCCAGGACCTTGTCGTAGTGGTCCAGTAGTTGGGACAGACAGGAGCGGCCTGCTCTAAACCCATGCTGTCCTGGGTTGTGCAATTGATGGGTATCAAGATGGGTGGCGATCTTGCTTCTTAGAACCCTTTCAAAGATTTTTATGATATGTGACGTTAGCACAATTGGTCTGTAGTTCTTTGCTATTGCTTTACTACCCCCTTTGTGGAGCGGGGCTATGTCTGTTGTTTTTAGTAGCTGCGGGACGATCCCCGTGTCCATGCTCCCTCTCCATAGGATGTTAAAAGCATGTGATAAGGGCTTCTTGCAGTTCTTGATGAACACGGAGTTCCATGAGTCTGGGCCTGGAGCGGAGTGCATGGGCATGTCATTTATTGCCTTTTCGAAGTCATTTGGCGTCGTGGTGATGTCAGAAAGGCATGCGTCTGTCAAGTTCTGTGGCACTCTCATAAAAATTCATTTAGGTTTTCGATTTTCAGTCTGGTTAGTGGCTCGCTAAAAACTGAGTCATACTGGGATTTAAGTAACTCACTCATTTCCTTGCTGTCATCTGTGTAGGACCCATCCCGTTTAAGTAGGGGCCCAATACTGGTTGTTGTTCTCGACTTTGATTTTGCATAGGAAAAGAAATACTTAGGGTTTCTTTCAATTTCATTTATGGCTTTTAGTTCTTCCCGTGTCTCTTGATTCCTGTAAGATTCCTTTAGTTTTAATTTGATGTTTGCTATTTCTCTGACTAGTGTCTCCCTACGTATTTCAGAGATATTGGCCTCCTGTAGCCGATTCGTTATTCTTTGCCTTCGCCTGTATATAACGACGTGTTCTTTGGGCGTTTCTTGGAGGCGTGGTTGAAATGATAAGGCTTCGGAGGCTTCTTACTTTATTTGTAATAAAGGTGCGGGTAACAGGCTGCGTGTCTGTGGCCATGGCCCAGGTGGGCCATGCCCCTTGCGAGAGGGAGAGGAGTAGGCCTATTGACTGAGTGAAGTCTGGGCGCCAAGTGAGAGTGGGCCAGGGCGGGTCTGGTAGACGTGGGTACGCCTACCAGGCTTGCCCTCTGGCGGAATACTATGGAAACTAGCATGGCACGAAATATGAACTCAGCTGGCAGACAGCATGGCTGTCTATGCAGACAGTCAGGCTGTCTACATCGTCGGTCACGCTACCCATGGTCGCCCGACCATGAATGGCATTAAAAA
>WNWK01045360.1:0-14759 GCA_009830355.1 Cherax destructor
ATAAACCCAGAGTTAGACTGTTGGGTTTAGTCCTGACTTTTTCTTTTTTTATTTTTGGTTCTTCCTCACCGGCTATTCTTTTTCTGCCCCACCCCCCCCCCCCCGGGGTCCCTTACCTGAGAGCCTGAACTGAACTGAATAAAATTTTTTTTTTATTTTAATTATTATATAATATTATTATTATTATTAGAAGGTTTTTGGTGTATTTCTCGAGGATAAACAAAATTTCAAATAAAAAAGTTTTAAACCTTGTATTGTGTCTATACTTTCCCCGGGGGGAGGTACAAAGGGGGGAAAAATTTTTTTATGTTTATTGCTTTTTTTAAAAATAAAAAATTTAAGTTTATATTTATTTTTTTTTTTCAGGGGGGGGGGGGAGGGGTCCCTTGAGTTGAAGGACTGTGATAAAAATTAAGACCTTTTTCCCTTCCCCTTTCCGGATCAATCGTTCCCCCACCCCCCCCCTTCTATTGGGCCCTTCCCCTTGGGTTTAGGGGGAGAGATTTCCGGGGTAAACCCCCCGGGTTTGGCCCGGGCCTTTAGGAAATAGCCTGATCAACCGGCCCTTTTTGGGGATTTTTCCCTTTAAATTGCAGCCCGGGGGTTTGGGATAAAAATTTTTATAATCAAAAAAAGCGCAAAAAACCTACGGGGGTCATACACCCACAGGGCGGGTTTGGGGGCGGGATCATAGAGTAGAAAGGGGGGTAGAGGGGATAACACGGGAGTTGAAAGGGCGGGGGGGGTGCAAAAGGAAGGATTACAAAGTTTGTGTAATAAATCTTTTGCTAAAAAAAAGTAGGGGAAGCCAAAAAAAGGGGGGCCCAGCGGGGAGGAAAAAAAAATTTTAAGGGGGGTTGGAGACGTAAAAAAATTTTCTGTTGAAAAAACCAATAGAATATAAAAACAAAATTAAACCCCGACAATTTCGGGGGGAAAAGGGCCCTTTCCATGAATCCCAGTGAGACAAATGTGCCCCGAAGAGGGGAGGTTTTTTCCCCAACCCCCTTTTGATGACAAAAAGACCAAAAACCCAAACTTGGTTTGATAGAATGTAATTTGTTATGAGTCAAAATCAGACCAACTTTTTAAAGGTTCGAAGGTAAAAGGATTCAAAAAAAAAGTCTGAGAATGGAATACCTCTACATGAAACTGGGGGGGCGTGTCTCAGCCACAGCAGAGTCTGCCCCTTATCCGGGATTTTAACCTAAAGGGGGGTTTCGGGGGTCAACCCCCGGGGGCCCCTTTTTGGGCCAGGCCCCCGGGGATCGGGGGCTGATTAACCAGGCTGTTACTGCTGGCTGCACACAAGACATACAAACCCGCCTGGCTTTTCAGAATTGATTTTGGGGGTGTTCAACCCCTTCCTGAAGACCAGGGTTTATTGGTAACCCCCCCTTATGTATGCTGGGAGACAGTTGAACAGCCCCGGGCCCTGACACTTATTTGGCCCCCCGCTTTTCATTCGGGGGATGTTGCATCTCCTGCCCAGTCATTTGCTTTCGGGGAGTGTTTTTTTAAAAATTGGGACTAGTCCCCTGTTTTTTTCCCAAATGTATACTATTGTGTATCTCCCTCATTCCATGGAATACAAATCAAGGGATTCAATTTTTCCCCGGAAATTTTTTAGGTGTTTTTTTTTATGAAAGAAAAAAGTTCTTTTTCTCCAAGTCTTTTTGCCTGGGGAAGGGGGGTTTGAAAATTTTTCCCCAGTTTAAATGAACAGGGATTTGAAAAAAACCCATCAGGGCTTAACACCCCTATTTTTTAAAGGTTTTTTACCCATCCATTATTTTCTTCCGATGGGGAAAAGGGCTTGTTGTGTTTTTAAAAGGGAATCCTTGACTTATCACCCCAGGTCTTTCACATTAGTTTTTCCCCCTTTGTGTTTTGGGGAATTTGTTTTAAAATTAAAGATTTTAATTTTCTCGATTTTTCCGATGGGAAAAAAATTTAAATTTATTGAACTTCATGGTTTGAGGCCCTTCATCAAAAATTTTTGTTTTGATGTCCGCTTGGGGTCTTTCAGTGTTTTTAAAGGATGACACCATCATGAAAATTTGGGGTATCCAAAAGGGAAGACACGGTTGGATTACATCCTTTTATGGCAAATGAGGATAAGGAACAGGATGGGGCAAGTACAGTCCCTTTGGGGAACCCGAGCTTTTCACTGTGCCACCTCAGACTTTACTCTTTTACTATTACTTTTTTGCTTTTTATTTGTTGGGGTTTTAAGATCCATCTACAAACTTTTCGTGTTATTCCTTTATCAAGGATTTTTTGTGCTTTACACCATGATCGCACTTGTTGAAGGCTTTCCAAAGTCTGTGTATACTACATCTGCATTTCCTCCAATGATCAAGACCTTGTTAAGGGGCCAGTAGTTGGGGAGGCAGGAGCAGTTGCTCTAAAACCCCCGGGTTTCCCTGGGTTTTGAAAAAGGGGGGATTTTTAGGGCGGTTAAAAATTTTTTTCTTAGAGCCCCTTTTAAAAATTTTTTTGAAAAGAGTTAGTGCATAAAACAAAACAATTTCTTTTTTTTTTTGTTTTTGTATATGGTTTACATTAAATCATAAATTAAGGGAAGGAGAGCCCTGGCATGCCTTGGCATTAGGGGGATTAATCAAAATTTTTAGACTATGAACATAATATTGTAGTAATTGGGGTGATTTGTTTTAGTTTTGTTCAAATTATATATTATTTAAAACATTGTCCATTACAAAATAATGAAAACATTGAACTAGTGTTTTGAGGATGGAAAAATAATAGTAAAAAATTTAAAATTTTCTTTAAAGAAAAAACATTGGGGATTTTGAGAGTAATTTTTAAAATTTTAGTATTTAGTATAGGGTGATTAGGTGGTAAATAATTTAAAAAAGGAAATTATTTTATAGGAAAAAAAACTTACATTTTTTAAAACAATTTACAGTATGAGTATTTAGTTTAGGGGGGAGTAGGTGGTTTTTAAAAGAGTCTTAAATTGATTTTCAGACAAGGTTATTTTAGCATTTCCTGGTAATGAGTTCAGATTCTAGGGCCCTTTATGTGCTAGAATTCTTACATGAGTCTATAGACACGGGGTGCATCAAAAAGTGATCTGTATCTTGTGTTATGGTCTGGGCCCTATTAAAGTTGGGAGGAATTTGAGCGGAGGGTTTATTAGAATGTAGAGTTCTATGTATTTAGTAGGCACAAGTATAAGTGTGAATTTCTTTATGGTGAGTAGTTTTAGGTTTTCAATATTGGTGGTATGCTTTGTCTAGAGTGGGAATTTGTTATCATTTAGACTGCACCCTTTTTGCTGGGTTTGAGTGGTCTAAGGTGATTTAATTTGTTGATCCCCCCCAGATTCATAAGTGAGAATGGGAGATGGGCGAGTGATATAGTGCAAGGAGGCTGATTTAGGCACAGTGGGAAATTTGAATAATACCTCTGTCTTTGGGATTTTTCTGGAAATTTTTGTATGTGTGTTTGGAATTTAAGGCTATTTGTCAAGGTGGATTCCTAATTTTCCCTTTTGAGTCTTGTGATGGGTGAACCGTTGAGTGTTATGTTAAGTGGAACATTTGAACTCTGTTTCCAAACTTTAATATTCTTGTGTATTTAGAGGGGTTATTGTGTGTCATCCATGTTGATATTTTCTGTAATTGGATTTAACAGTATTGGGCAGTATGACTGGATTTGGGTGAGAAGACAATGTTGTGTCATCTGCAAATAATATGGGTTTAGTAGTTTGGATTACGAGGTCATTGATGTAAATGGGAATAAAGTGGACCCGTACACTTCCTTGAGGGACTCCGACTGTAATTTGCTGTGTGGAAGAGTTCGCTCCATTTGTGTCATTTGGCTTCTGTTACTGGGTATGACTTTTTATTGAAAGGTCCCCTTTACCATAGTGTCTAGTTTTGTAAGCAGTAAACATGATCACTGTATCAAAAGCTTTGCGTAGATCAATGAAGTTTCCCGTGGAACTTTTTTTTCCCAAGTGCGGTGTATATTAACTCTAGCATTGTATAATGGCATCATTTGTGCTTTGTTGGTCCTAACCAAACGAAGGGGTTATAGTTGTGAGATATAGGAATAGATCTGCTGTTTTTTCAAAGATTTTAAAACAGTGGTAAATTAGATATTGGTCTATAATTATTAATCGTTTGATCACCTCTTTTGGATCGGGTGACCCTTGCTATTTTGGTTGATGGGAATGTGGAGGCAAGGATTTTTGAAAGTGTTGTAACGGTCTGTAATTCTTTGCAATTGTTTACTGCCACCTTTGGGGAAGGGGGGCTATGTCTTGTTTTTAGCACATGGGATGCCCCTGCGTCCATGTTCCCTCCCATAGAAAAAGGCATGAAAGGGCTTCTTGCCGTGTTAAGGGGGAGGGGGGGACAAAAAAAAACAAACCATTTGCCTATTATATGATTAAATAAAATGGTATATAGGGAAAATAATTATTTTGATTGATAGATGATTTTGAATTAAAGCAAGGAAATGTGTCAGGTTCAGTGAGATGTTACCTGTACTCAAGCCAAACGGAACAGTGTTTCTCTGATATTGCAATGTTTTTCTTATTTTTTAAAGTTTTTGTTTTGCATTGTTGAAGATGAATAAATGTAGGATCTGTTGCCTGTACTCAAAGTGGTATTTGAGTTTGTTTCCCAATTTACTACGATTATATATTTTATCTTAATAAGTTGAGAAGATTCTCCTGTTCAGTTTAGGCCCTTAAACGTTCTCATTCTAAACATTAGTCATTGGTCATGAGTAGGAGTAACTGGAGTTTTTCCCCCTCCCCTTGGATTTTTAGGGGTGACACCAAAGATTCCGCCCCGGGACACCAACCTGCCCCTTCTTGAGTTTTGATGCTGGGAGTTCCCGAGTCTGGGCCTGGGGCGTTCAGGGATGTTTTACCTATTTTTCAAGTTTCGGTGTTAGGATAATATGGGGATTTTGATTGACCATTTATTATTATTATTATTATCAAATGAAGCGCTAAAACAATTATACGCTTTGGATGGACCAGATTTTGAGTCCAGTCAAATTCATTTAATTTTCGACTCGGTCCGTTAATGACACTAAAAGCAAGCATCTGGGACTTTAGTATCTCCCTTTCTTTGCTGTCATCTTATAAGTCCCATCACTTTTAATTGGGGGCCAATTTAAAATTTTTTTTCTTTAGATTTGGCATAAAATTTTTTTCCCGTTTTACTGATGGTTAAGTTCTTCCTGGTTTTGTCTCCTGTAGTTCCTTAACTTGATCGTATTGCTATTTTCTGACCAGTGCCTCCTTCTTTTGATATACCCCTTTTCCCGTTCTGTGATTTTTGTCCCTTTGAGGGCACTCTTTCTAGTTTCACTTTCTTCCTTTTCTTAAAGGAATTTTGGCATACCTCAAGGCCACAGAGTTAATTATTTCTAGGAAAGGTTCATCCTGTTGTTTAGGATTCCTCCCAACTCGTTTCATTTAGGACATGGTTGATTTGATCCCACGTATTAATTATTATTATTAATTATTAAATTTTTATTATTATTATTATTATTATAAAAAGCGCAAAACCCAAGGGTTATACAGGTATCCCCGGTTTGTTTTGAAGGAATTTGGTGGTTTCCTTTATTATTATAACAAATAGGCTAAACCACAGGGTAACAGGTCAGGTTTATAAGATGGAGGAAGTTTGAAGAGGAGATGGATGATTAGAGGAGAAAACTTGTTTTGGTACTGCCTTTTTTAAGCCTTGGCACTTTCCAGACCGTGGCTTGGGACAAATTTCAGAACTGCATAAAGGGATTCCACCCCTTTGAAATAAAGGGAACAACTTTGATATAGTGGCTATTTATCCGGTTCCCAAGTTAAACCCTCCAAACCCACGTCGGAAGATTTTTATCTGCAAATTGGTGGTAAGGCTTGTATTAACTAGAATCCCCCAGGGTATATCCTTAAGAATATTCAGTAAGAGACATATTTAATTGTTAAAAAAGGGGCGTAATACCAACAAAGCGTCCGTCGCAAGACCCAAGAAATCACTAACGTTCCCCCAGAAAATACCAGAACTGAGAGAAAAGAAAGTCAGTCTTTGCTGGTCTATGGAGAGAGATATCCGGGTACCGGGATCTCTTCTCCGGGCCCCAGGACAGATGTTGAGTCACGTGGGGGTGCTGCTTTTCACGGCCGTGTTCTCTGGATGATTCCGTTGGTGCGAGGTATTCTTATCCCACCCTAGATTCGGTTGGGCCCAAATTCTTCAGCTAAATAACCAAGCTCTTTTGGTTATATCTACCTATATTAGGCCTGGAACTAAATATCCGTTGTTTCAATAATCATTTTATTACTAACTGAAAACTTTCCTGGCTTTCCTGAGAATAAACTATCCCTTGAAATTCAAATTATTTGGGTCAACTCAATTGTGTATGTTTTGGTGGGTGTGTGGGCCAACTCCGAGGGCCATCCTTGATGTTTAAGGCTCACGGCTCACCCCTGTGGAAGGAAGGACCCAAAAGCCCACATCCTCCCCCCGGCGGGTGGTTTTCCTTCAATCCGCCTCCAAACCCCCCAGGAGCTCTGGACTGAACCTGGGGTCATCCGAACATCTGGTTGGGAGACTTTTCAACTCACGACTGTCGTTTCTGCCTGGGTTCGCTGGGGGGGTGGAACGGGTTCGTGATTACCACCTTCCCTTAACTTTAATATCTTTCACTTTAGCCTTGTCAAGACCGTCTCCCCATTCCAATCCCTGGGCCCTTCTTCCCCAATCCCGAGGTTTGGGTTTAATGCCCACCTTTCGGACCCCAAAGCGTCTCCCCAAGGTGCTAAGTTTCGTCACTTTACTTGGTTTGGCTTACCTGGCGGTTTCGTGTACACTAACATTCATTATCACTACTCCCCAGCTATCGTGGTGTCAGCTTTCCCCCTCTCTGGGCTGCAGGAACTCATGAGGAATTCTGCACGATATCTCACGGGATCTGTATAAACCAATTCCTTCCTTAACAGTCGTCGTAGACAGGAAGTCATCTAGATAGTTGGCTCCCACCAGGATACCTACATTTCTGACTGTGTCAGTAGTATGTCCTGGTCTGCCAGCTTCACACCAAGGTCTTTCAATCGCTTGGTTGCTGCTGCAAGACCTCTGATAATATCTTACTAAAAGCTTAATATTCCTGCAATGTCCACCCAATTTAACAGGACATCCACAACTTCATAAGACTTGGGTGGGCCCGACTTATAGCACCTCCCAATGTTGCATTAACTTTGTGGTGGCCTTCAACTTTAACTTAGCCACCAACTTTTCTGTTATCATGGACACATGCTCCGAGTCAAAGAATAATCGGTTGTTTCGGATCTGTTCCCGTTTACAACCCCTGCCGACTTAGAGTAGGGCAACCTTGCTTTTTCGCTCAGATTAGAGACTTTGCCCACACTTCGCTGGTACACTTCAGGCTGGGACTCGCTTTCTATCTCTACTGGAGAAACATCCTACTAGCCTGGGGTTCCTTAAATTATTGTGACATAGTCGGTATGGTGCTTACCTTTCTGGCAATTATAGCACTCTGAAAGATGTGACTGGCAATCTTCTGCCTCATGTCCCCCACAACACCTTAAGCATAGCTGCAACTCCTAGTCTCTGCCGCCTACTGCTCAGTGTTGCATCGAAGCAATTCGTGCTAGTGTGTTCGCCTTCCTGCAGAGAGCGCATATTCTGGTACGAGTGTCTCTGAGGGTCTGCTTAGAGTCCTTGTCTTAGCACTTCCTGCCATAGTACACCCCAATGTTAGTTTTATGAGCTTTAAATTGATCTCAGTTTTCTGAGTAACTAACTGTTTGTTTATGTGATGATGGTGGTGACTCTTTCTCTCACCTATACTCAGGTGAATCAGTATCACCCAACCCCTCAACAATCTGTTGTACTGAACCGTTAGTCCTATAATTCAAATGTAACTCTGTACTGTAATGCTAGCTAGTTTCCTCTGAATCATCTGACTGACCATCCATTCTGCACCCCAATCATATAGATCTTTGGACTATTTGTCAAACTCATAACCCGTTCGGAACTTCTTAGCTCTGATGTCATGGCGGAAACCTCCAAGATCGGACAATCGATAAAATATAGCTATCATTATCTCCTCTGTGTTGCCATATGCATTCTTTAGTTGATCCTTGGATGTTGATAATTAATATCAGTGGTTTGGTAATGCGGATAGTCAGGGACACCTGAGGCTGTGAACATAAATCTTAATTTGGTGGCATCTGACAAATCATCCTGTCATCTATCTGTGATTTAAACTGATCCAAAGAAATGTATCTCTGTCAAGGTTTCATCAAACATTAAATTCAATCGTAGCAATCTGGGTAACACTCTAGGAAACTGGTGGCCTGCGTGCCCTGTCTATTATTTGTTGCCCTGCTTTATCAGCCTTCAATATTTTCATTAACTGTTTGCAGAGTTTCATCTCTGCTTTACATTGAACCTCATGCTCCGTATTCCTCCTGAATTTCCTGAACAATATCCTCTGACCCTCTGCTGCAAGGGCTCCTGCCTCACTCTTGGTAGGTTTGTCTCAAAGTCTGCTAGCTTTTCCTCTAAAAGCTTTAAACACTTCTCTAGATCTTCATAATCTACATCTGCATCTTGTCTGTTATCTTGGGTCTCCTTACACGCCTTGACTGCGCGTCTCCTGTGGGCACTCATAGACCGCTTTAGCTGACTTAGAGATAGGGCAGGTACTCTCTGATTCTCCCCCGTCATTGTTGTGATTTAGTTAAGAGTGTGTCACTAATTTGTACTTTAATTAGCCCACCCCACAGCACAATACAGTAGGTATTAGGTGAGAATAAGTGATTCCCAAAGCTCCTCAACAAGCTTGACGACTTTCTTTACTTATATTGACTTGACTCAATTAAATGTACACTGTTAGCCCTCAAACCCAACCAAAATGTATATTGTTATGAAAGCTTAACCTAGCAACTACCTGTACACAATAGTAAATAGTTACCGGACTTAAGCTAGCAATTCACAATTTAAATGAATCAAATACAATAAATTCACACAGTAAAATATGTAGTCTTTGCAAATAATTCACTTGGTTAACACAAAATAAATTCAGTAATTCACTTATAAACAGTATATGAATAATGTTGTGTAATTAGCTTTGGCTTAACTGAGCCTAGATTGTTCAATTATTGTAATTAGCTGGGGAAGGTAGCACCTAGCCTAACTTTATAACTGTTGAAATTAGTGTGCAACTAGCCTGAATCTAGCTTGCAAGGTAAATGATAGCTAGGTTAAATCTGACCTAGCTGTTATAACTGTTATAAATATTGCAGAGGCCTACCCTAACTGGCTGCCTGCAATTCACTGTAAGTAATTAAATATACAATTTCCTAACCTGGCTTACTTGTAATCACTGTAAATAAATAAACTCACAAGCTTAATTAGCCTACTTGGCCTGCCTGTAGATTACTGTAAATAATAAACTTCTGATTAGTTAGCTTAACCTAGCCTGAGTAAGTCTTTGGACCTAGGTGTGATAACTTAACCTAGCTTCGATAATGACTGGTACATTAACTGTGGCCTAGCTAATTAAGACTAATCTGACTGCTTAATCAGCTATTCCACATCCGGTTCGAAGGACCATGTAAAAACTTGTTTTGGTACTGTCTCCTTGTAAGCTGCACTTAGAGCAAGCACTGTTGACACTGACACTCTGAGACACTTTTCTCAGACTTACAAGTGGCTATGGGACAAATTTCTAGCTAACTGCAGTAAAAGGGATTCTACACTGCTTACACGAAACTGAAAGGGAACAACTTACTTGATGTAGTGGCTATGTGTATCCTGGACTTCCTAAGCTATAAACCCCCTCCAAACACCACGTGCGTGGGAAGATTCTTTATCTGCAAATTGAGTGGTATTAGTGTCTTGTATTAACTTAGAATCCCCAGCCCAAGGGTATATCCTCCAAGCAATATCTAAACAGTAAGAGACACTAGCTTCCAGACTTGAACTTAAGAGACAACGCTGGTACATACCAATACAAAAGCGTCCGTCCGCTTAAGACCCACAGATAACTCACTAACGTTTTCCCCAGAAAACTGGCCAGATACTGAGAGAGAGAAAGTCTAGTCTTACTGCAATAGGTCTGGATGGAGAGAGATATCCGCAGTACTTCGGGATCTCTCCTCCGGGGCCCCATGACAGATGTTGAGTCACGTAGGGGGTGCTGCTTGTTCACAGCACGTGTTCTCTGGATGATGTCCAGTCTGGTAAGAACGCAGGTCACGTGTCGTGAGTCCCACACTGCCTAGATTCAAGTGTGGGCTGCCAGTTCTCTCTAGCTAACATAACTTAATGCTCGCCTATTTAAGGCTTATATCTACCTATATTAGGGTGCTAGAGCTACATTATTAATATCTAACGTTGCTTCAATAATCCTACTATTAGTTACTAACTGTACAAACTTTCCTAGGCTTTCCTAGGAGAATAAATCTATCAATTGAAATGTACACAATTGTTACCTTCGTCAACTCGAATGTGTGTATGTTTTGGTTGGGTGTGTGGGTTCCTGAACTCCGAGGGCCGATCCGTGGTATGTTTAAGGCTCCTTATGCCTCACTTACCCTGTGGAACTTGAGTGACCCAAAAAGTTTCCACAGGTATGGAGTGCAGCATAGCGGTGGATAGTGCAGGGATAGAGGGGAGCAAGAGATCGAGGTAGAAGGGACTGAGGGAGGTGCTAGAGGTATAATCTTCAGAGTTTGTGTAGTAAGTCAGTTTCTGTCAAAAAGTCAACGAGAGAGTCAGGATTAAAGGAGGGTCCATCTGCAAGAAGGGAAGGTAAAGAAAGGGCCGCAGAGCGAAGACATCGTTGGAGGTAAATTCGTGTGCTTGTTGATAGAGTGGGCAGTCCAACAGAATATGTCGAACAGACACTGGAACCTGACAATGCTCACAGAGGGGCAGGGAGCCTCTCCATGAGATACCCGTAAGACGAGTGTGGCCGATGCGAAGACGGGAAAGTGTAGTCTCCCAACCTCGACATTGGTGACAAGAAGAAGGCCAGAAACCTATAATCGGTTTAATAGAATGAAGTTTGTTATTCAGTAGGTCAGACCAGCGTTGTTGCCAATGGGTGCGAAGGTGGGTAGCAATGACCGCAAAATACTCCATGAAAGGAACACCTCCATATGAAACTGGAAGGTCATGTACTGCTGACCGTGCAGCAGTGTCTGCCTGTTCATTGCCCTGTATGTCAACATGACCAGGGACCCAACAAAAAACAATATCTTTATGCTTGCTAAAGATACAGTGTAACCAAAGGTGGATACGAACAACTAGGGGGTGAGGTGTATCAATTTTATGGATAGCCTGTAAAGCACTAAGGGAGTCTGAAACGACCACAAATGGTGACACAGGCATAGATGCAATACGGATAAGTGCCACAAGAATGGCATACAATTCAGCAGTAAATATGCTAGCCGAGGGTAATAGATGCCCTCGTACAACGCTGTCCGGAAACACTGCTGCGAATCCAACGCCGTCAGATGACTTTGAACCATCGGTGTATACTGCGATGGCATGGGAATGAGAACGGAAGTGGTCTAGAAAGAAAGAGCGAGAAGCCGCCGTAGGTAGTTGGGCTTTCACGCAAGGTAGAGGAATAGAACAGACATGGACAGCAGGAACGTCCCAAGGGGGTAGGGAAAAGGGAGATGTCACATGAACATAGAGGTGGGAGCTGAAGGGAAGACAGGAGTGAATGTAGAAGAAGATAAAAGGGACAAAGTAAGCAAGGGCGACGAACAAATAAAGAGCGCCTACTAACATCTGTAATAATCCTATACATAGAAGGATTGTGGAGGTCATGAGAGCGAACAAAATAGCAATTGCAATGTGCATCACGACGATCGGATAAGGATGGAATGTTCGCTTCTACATAGAGGCTCTCAACCGGGGAAGAACGAAAAGCACCAAGGCATAAGCATAATCCCTGGTGATGGATGGGATTAAGGATGGAAAGAGTAGCAGGGGAGGCCGCAGAATATATCTGGTCACCATAATCGAGTTTAGACAAAATTAGGGCTGAATGTAGGCGAAGGAGGGTTCTACAATCAGCCCCCCATGAAAGATGTGTGAGGGTTTTAAGAAGGTTCAGCCTGGTGTGACAAGTTGCCTTCAGAGAGGTAATGTGGGGTTTCCAGGACAATCGTGGTCGAACAGGCCAAGAAACCTGACTGTATCAATTTCTGGGATACGTGAGCCGTATAGGTACAATGGATGATCAGAGACCACTGAACGTCTAGTAAACTTAATTTGATGAGTTTTGCCACTAGAAAATTTAAACCCGTGAGTGGTGGCCCAATCAGAAACCCGGTTGATGGCATGCTGGAGGAAAACTGCAATGAGGTGACAGTCAGCACCTGCACAAGCTATAGCAAAGTCATCCACATAGAGCGATGACCAAATATTGGATGGGAGAACAGATGCCAGATTATTTATAGCAAGCAGAAAGAGTGTTGTGCTCAGAACACATCCCTGGGGGACACCTTCAGCTTGGACAAATTCCGGGGAGAGTTCATTACTAACCCGGAACCGGAAATGTCTGTCAGTTAAGAAGGCCTTAAGAAAGAATGGTAGGTTGCCTCGGAGGCCTAAGGAGTGGGCCTGGGCCAATATATTATATCTCCAAGTTGTATCATAAGCCTTCTCAAGGTCGAAAAAGATAGCGATAACCGAATGGTTATTCGCAAAGGCATTACGAATATACGTATCCAAGCGCAGCAAGGGGTCAATGGCAGAACGGCCCTTACGGAAGCCATATTGACTAGGGAAGAGACTATTGTGAGTCTCTAAATACCACATCAAACGTCTATTAACTAGACGTTCCATCACCTTGCAAACTGCACTGGTAAGAGCGATGATGGGACGGTAGTGAGAGGGATCACGTCCCGTAGTACCTGGTTTTCGAAAAGGGAGAACAATAGCAGACTTCCACAGCTGGGGAAGAACTCCTTGCGTCCATATGAGATTAAAAGAGTCGTAAGAGGACAGTAAGAGCAGACTGATGTAAATGCTGTAGCATACAAATATGTATGCCGTCTGGCCCAGCTGCCGATGATCGGCAAGCAGAGAGCGTTGCCTCCAGTTCTTGAAGGGTAAAATGCACATTATAGGATTCTTCTCTAAGAGAAGAAAAATCTAAGGGCTTTAACTCGCTGGCAGACTTAGAAGAAAGGAACGAGAGGCATAGATGGAGCCCCTGAGAAATGCGGACGAGATGATTACCAATTTCAGTGGCAACGCCAAGAGGGTGTGCTATATCGACACCAGCAACCTGAAGAACAGGAGCCGGGTCGGGGGAGAATTTACCACTTAATTTCCGCACTTTCTTCCAGGCTGCACGTTAAAGCAACTGCTCAAGAAGAAAGTTATCGCCTAGCTGGTAGTAATAAGTTGTCTCAAGTTATATACACTGATGGATCTAAACAGGAGTCTTCTGGCAGGGCTGCATCTGCTCTGGTTGCCACCTCCCTAGTTAAGAACAATAATATAGAAACTTGTTTGGGTCTTCCCCCTTGTAAGCTGCACTCTGGGCAAGCACTGTTGACACCGACACTCTGAGACACTTCTCTCAGACTTACAAGTGACTATGGTACAAATTTCTAGCTAATTGCAGTAAGGGGAATCCCACACTGCCTACACAATACTGGAAGGGGGTTTACTTACTTGAATTAAAAAAGGTGGCTATGTGTCCTGGTCTTCCTTATATATAACCCCTTCTAACACCATGTGCAGTGGAGAAACTTTGTCTGCAAAAGATGGGGTAATTAGTGTCCTGCCTGCACCTCAGAGTTCCCTGGTTCCTAGGATATTCCTTGAGTAATATATGCAGTAAGTAACACTAGCTTCCAGACTTGAACTTAAGAGACGACGCTGGTACATACCAACACAAAGGCGTCCGTCTGCTTAAGACCCACAGATAACTTCACTAACGTTTCCCCCAGAAAACTGGCCAAATACTGAGAGAAAGAAAGCCTAATCTTACTGTAATGGGTCTGAATGGAGGCAGATTTCCACGGTACTTCGGGATCTCCTCCAGGGCCCCAGGACAGATGTTGGGTCACGTGGGGGGTGTTGCTTGATCTCAGCACGTCTTGTTCTGTCGAAGTCTGGTCTGGTAAGAAGGAACTGGTGCTCTTACCCGCCTAGATTCAAGTGTAGAGCTGCCAGTTCTCGTTAGCTAACATAATCTAATGCTTGTCTATTCAGGCCTATAACTACCTATATTAGGGTGCTAGAGCTACATTATTAATATCTAACGTTGCCTTAATAATCCTACTATTAGTTTCGAACTGTACAAACTTGCCTAGGTGTGCCTAGGTGGATAAATCTATCAATTAAAATGTACATAATAGTTACCATCATTGGCTCAAATGTGTGTTTTGGTTGGGAGTGTGGGCTCCTGAACTCCGAGGGCCGATCCACGGTATGTTTAAGGCTCCTAACAGCTCACTTACCCTGTGGAACTTTTAGTGACTAAAAAAGTTTCAACAAATAATAATTTTTTTGAACTAGGCATAAGAATTAACAACTGGGCGTCTACACTGCAAACTGAATTGTTTGCAATCCTTATGGCACTAAAGCTAACTTATGACACTGAGCTTGACTCTATCATCATTACTGATTCTATGTCATCATTGAAGGCTCTTGGCTCATATAATGACTCTAACAGCATGCTCATTGGAGAAGCCAGGTATAGATACTCAAAAA